>JBAMHW010000004.1:33017914-33029369 GCA_037177495.1 Rhadinocentrus ornatus
CTAAGGAAAACCCATTGGTTCCATCAATTCTATAAAATTTAGACCCCATCTTGGGTATGCACAGGGTGTTGGGCTACTGTGGAAAACAAACTAAACAAACAAACTCCCTTTTAGCAGGAAGAAAAATCCTCCTGCTCACTGAAGGCAGCCATCTGCCTCGACCGGTTGGGGTGGAGAGAACACGACAAACACCACAACTTTTAGCTTTTTTTCCTTCTGCCACTTGTAGATTACAGGAAGGTTTTATGAGTCATATTTAACAAATCACATGATCGTTTAAACTGCGATGCACTCTGAACTCTGCAGCTGATAAATTTAGCAATAAACATCTTAGTCAGAGTCTTGTTGGAGCTCTAGACGCCATACCATCAAAGATTTAAATCTGCATTCCAGGTCTGGATTCGTTAATTCATCTTTTAGTACAACTCTTCAGGACTAACTTTATACATTTTATTTTAGGCAAGAGGAAACACATTCATCGTTATGCTATGCCACACATGCAGGTGTATGGAGTTTATTTATTCATTTCTTATGATGCATATTTACTGGTTGAATTCAACATTTTCAGATTAGTCATGTTTAAATGTGAACATATTTCACATAAAAATGGAATTTAGCATATTTCCTCAACTGCTGTTAGCAGAAGCAGCTGCACCCTCAGATGACTTTTCTTACTCCTTCCTTATCCTACAACAGTCAAACTCATGATGCAGTACCTTTGGATCTAATCTCTCACTGTACCTGCTAAACAGCTTCAAAATGTCCTCATTGACCTGCTGATACACAATGCTGAAAACACATCAAATCTTCTAAACCTGACCTGTACAACTCAGACCACAAAGCAGATATTTTCACCAGGTTTGTAAAATAGAGTTTTTGTTGTTTTTTTTCTTACAACACACCATAAAACATGGCTGCTTCAGCAGGCTTCTCTTTATCTGTGATACGTGGCACTTAGTGCTTAGTGTGTGTTTTAAAACTTCCTCTTAATGGTTCATCGTGTCACCTTTTACAGAAAACCCTTCCCACCTGCCATTTAACCGCACATCTTCTCATCCTTCTACTGTAGACAGATAACTCTTTTTTATGTTTTAGTGTTTTGTTAACTTTTAAGATGTTGATGTATTTGCTTCCATGACATTTCTTTCTTTTTTTCAGATTGGAGTAAAAAAAATGTCCCTTATACACTTTGTTTTGCAACCCCAATTCCAGAAAAGTTGGGATACTGTTTTAAATGGAAATAAAAACAAAGTGCAATGATTTCCTAACCTTATAAACTTATATTTTATTCCCAATATTTTATTCCCAACAGAACATAAACAACATATCCAACCTTGAAATTAAGACATTTTACCATTTCATGCTGAATATTAGCTCATTTTGTGTTCGATTTTAGCAACACATGATGTTTACCCCTGTGTAGCATCCCATCTTCTTTTAACAACTGTCTGTAAATCATTTGGAAAGCGAGGAGATAGCTGCTGGAGTTTTAAGAGATGAATATTCTAGTCTGATACAGAATTCTAGCGGCTCAACAGTCCTGGGCTTTGTTGTCGGATTGTTATCATTTCATGATGTTGTCTGGATTGGGCAGGCAGGCCAGTTCAGCAGCCGGACTTTTCTCCTGTGAAGTAATGCTGGTGTGATGGATGCAGGATGTGGTTCAGCATCGTCTTGCTGAAACCTGCAAGGCCTTCCCTGAAAGAGACGTCGTCTGGATGGGAGCAGATGTTGCTCTAACCTCCATGTACTTTTCAGCATTGATGGAGTTTCACAGATGTAACCCATACCATAAGAGACGCAGGCTTTTCACCTGTCCACTGATAATAGTTTTAAAAAAAAGCTGGATGCCCTCCCTTATGTTGGTCTACAGGACACATAATCCAAGCTTTCTAAATTAATTTGAAATTTCCATCCATCTGGCCACAGAACAGTATTCCAGTTTGCCTCAGACTATTTTTAATGAACATTGGTCCAGAGAAGTTTACATATGGCTTCTTCTTTGCATGATAGAACTTAAACCAGATGTGTTTAATTTTGATTCAAGTTTAATTCTTTAAATTGTTATTATTATTACAGTGTAGAGTGTAAAAGAATTTGTAACAAAAACAGACTTTTCACAAACTTTTGTACTGTTGCACCAGTTGCACTCCCAGAGTCAGAAAAAAATCTAAGAAAAAAAAAATGTAAATGACCAAATATTAATTACAGTATGATTTAATGGACACTTAACATATAATGGATTTCAATTATGTTTTAACAAAGCATCTTTTCTCTGTTTAGGAGGACTATCCCGTTAAACATCGTGCTTTCCTGCAGTTTTGCTGCTGTCTCTCACAGCTGCGGTGTGTCATGGTGAGTGGGCGGCAGAGGCAGCGAGCGCCTCTCTTTCACTTCCAGGTGCAGCTCGCTGTGGTCCAGTCACATTTCAACACGAACGCGTTCGGCCTGATAAAGGCGCATGCGCACTACAGCTGACCCCTCCGGTTTCTGCGTGCACTGCCACGTTAGTAGCGGTAGACACAAAATACCTGCTACTCTCCCAACCCCAAGCAAGGAAAAAGACCAGAAAACTGAGACGAATTTCTGAACTAACTCGTAACCCACCGTGCTCGCAACTCTTGTCTCCCTGTCAGGAAGAATACTCGACGGCAACTATGTTGAAGTTTCTGCTCTTGTGCACCTTGGCTCTGGCCAGCAGGGCTGAGATCACCGAAGAAGAAGATGTCCTGGTGCTGAAGAAAAGTAACTTCGACGAGGCTCTCCAAGCTCATCCCAACCTCTTGGTTGAATTCTGTAAGTAAATCAAGCAGCTAAAGCTGGTTAGGTTCGCTTTGCGGACGCACCTCTGCAGAACTAGCTAGCCGAGTGAAGCCGGGGAAATGTTAGCATCAAACTTTGACACTTGAGACAAGTTGATGCTGGTAGCCACTAACCCATGGATGCTGGTTAAATTCCGCATCCATGCACGATCTTCGTGGCCTACCTGCTATTTACGCTCTATGAAAACCCAGTCAATTACTTATGTGAGTGAGTCGTCTTTGTTTGCATAGCTTGTCGTTAAATTTGACTAGCTAGCACAGGGTACCTCCGAGTGTTTACAGGTTCGGATAATACTGAAATTTGGTGTAACTAGTGGATGTTGCTGTTCTAACTTGATCGTTGGATCAGCAGCAGCATAGGTGAGTGAAATCAGAGTTAATCTGTATAGTGCATAAAGTTTCGATTGCTTGCTGCGGTTTCTATACGGTAACTTTCGCTTCTCATTAAACTCTGAGCATATTCAGTTCAGGTCGTGTCTTGGTTTGAAGCAGATTACTTTCCTGTGAGATGGATCAGTGTTCTTGTCCTCGGAGTTTTACCAGGCCCGTTCTTTACAGCCTGCTCCATCCCGCTACGCTTTGTCAGATCTGATCTGATACTGTGACAGATGTTTGGGCCAGTCAGAGGTGGCTGTGAGGGGAATTGACCAATGAAGTCCGGATGGGAGGGATGAAGGCCTTGTTGGCCCACGTAGGTCCAGCTGGGCGGGATTTCTGCTGGCTTATGGAGCTAGGTTGACGTGTACTTCACAAATGTTCGTTCTTCTCCTAATATATATAAAATGGAACAAAATATAAGGAATTTTATTTGATTAAATCACATGTATATGTTGCCAAGATTTCTAAAAAATTTAAGACATTCCCTTTGACCCTAAAATCAGAAAATTTAGAGAAACTTTAAAATGTACTCCCCATGGACATAAAATGTTCTAATAACATGCTAATATTGCACAGAACATCCTTGTCTGGCAAAATAACTCAGAATTTAACCCTACGAAGGTTATCTGTGTGCACATTTACGGTGACTGCACCGGGAAGTTTTGCTCTTTGTAAAGGAGTATAGATGAGGCAATGAAGGAATTTCCTTCGACGTGTCCTTACTGATTGGGTGGTCATCTGTTTGGAGGGTTTATCAGACACCTTGTTGGCTTGTAAATTAACATAAACACAGTATTTAATTTGCCTTTTTTTATTTATTTTTTTATTTTGGTTGAATACTTTTTGGCACATGTAAATGATGGGCAATTCTATCTCTCTATCTATCATGCATTACCTTTTTGTATGTGCTCCACAGATGCACCATGGTGTGGCCACTGCAAGGCCCTGGCACCAGAGTATGCCAAGGCTGCTGGCATGCTAAAGGCAGAGGGTTCAGAAATTCGCCTGGCTAAAGTAGATGCCACAGAAGAAACAGAATTGGCCCAAGAGTTTGGCGTCCGGGGATACCCCACCATCAAGTTCTTCCGAGGTGGTGAAAAAGAGTCTCCCAAAGAGTACTCGGGTGAGTAGTTCTGCATTTTCAACAAAGACGTCCTTGTATCAGATGGATGACTAAGCATGTACTGTCAGTCTTGGTAAATTAATTAAATTTGAACGCATCCTGTTAGTAGTTATTGGTATAATTGTTTTTGTTTTTGCATGTTGCCGTGGTTACTTTTTGGTCTTAGCTTTTTTTTTCATGTAAATTTTAAAACAGGATCAGTGTGCTACTACCCAGAGACTTTTTTTTTTTTTTTAACCGATGGACCCTGATAAAACCGGAGGAATATATCCCATATCTTGCAAATAACTATCAAAATAAAAAGTGAAATATTTTTTCTTTAATAAAATGTTATTTGTATCTTAAATGGCTAAAAGAATTGGATCAAACGTCCAAAGCCAGGCCCACTGACTCTCCTCCTCGAGGAAATATGATCTGCACAGCTGCATAAACAGCAGGCCAACCAATCGGCTCCTAGCAGCATACATGTGGCAGAAAGTGGGCCTGGCTTCCACCACACGTTCCCCTCATGCCGACTGCGCTGGGGCAGCCATATGTGCACATCTTCACGTCGCCTGGGCCTGGCTCAATTTGTAGTGGGAGGGGTGAGGAGGGTTGGAAGTGCTTTTGTGGAAATGACTACTCTGAGTTAAACCCAGCTTCTAGAAACTCCCTTCTTCCACCTCCCACACATTGCCTCAGACCTTCTTTTGCTTCACGTAGACTGCATGCTGAATCACTTCAACATGCGTTTCATGTGTAGAAGTGCTACTATGTTGCATCACTTGTTCAGCCTCTCAGCCAGGTCTAAGTTCTTGGTAATTGCTTGAGCTCCACTCTGAAGAAAGGCCAACATGGTTTTTAAGCAGTCTTGCAGACTTGCTGTAACTTTTCTTTTCATCAGCATTGATGCAGCAATGTGTTTGAATATGAAGGGGAAGGAAAATTAGCAGTAGCTGAGGTTGTAAGAGCAGCTGGCCAGAAATTGCAGAAGTGGCATTTTTCTGGCGAACCAACTTTTTTATAAGACATTAAAACATTCACACTAGCAAATTCAATAAATCCGCCTCTGACTTTACATCTTCAGTCTACAGACACTCTGCTCATTCAGTTAAGCATCGTGTATCTTCAGCGGCGATAGAATTTAAGGTGGTCTGCTGTGTGTCTTGTCTGAGCCCAGTCACGTGTGCATACTGAAATATTTGACCTGTTGTATTCTTTTGAGGCAGCGGGCAGACAAGCAGATGACATGGTCAACTGGTTGAAGAAGCGTACGGGGCCTGCCGTTGCCACCCTGACTGAGGTCACAGACGCTGAATCTCTAATTGCTGACAATGAGGTGGCAGTCATTGGATTCTTTAAGGTGCGAGTTTTAAGAAAACATTTACAGGATTATCTAATAATGACACATAAGCTTCTGGTTTCAAACTGTTATGCTTTACTGTCTAAACACAATTGGTTTATTTTTGCCTCTTTTTTTTATTTTTTTTATTTAAACATATATTGCTTTCCACTGAGATGTACTGCAGTTTAAGTTTTTCAAATTTAAGTCTTCATATTTGCTTGCACAGCGCTTCACCTACATTTTTTTTGGGGGGGGCGCAGGATGCCACATCTGCTGGTGCCAAAGCCTACGAAAAAGCAGCTGAAGCCATTGACGATATTCCCTTCTCCATAACCTCCAGCGACTCCATTTATTCCAAGTATGAGGTGTCCAAGGATGGCATCGTTCTCTTTAAGAAGGTAAAGTTTGTCTGTTTCCTCTTTGTTCTTAAGTCTTCATGCTCTCAAACTGGTCTGCCCGTTTGAGGGGGACTACATGCTAGCTAAGGTGTAACAGTGTAAAGCGCCTACTCAGTCTCTGATATAATCAAGATATTTTGTGATTAGGTTATTGGCACACTTGTTTCTGCTTATGAAACAAACACATGTTTAAGCATTTATGGACAAGCTGCTGACGACGCCCCGCAGATTTTTGATCTACAATTCTGGTAATCTGATGCTGTAGACTGCGCAGTATCCACTGTCTGTTGCTAATCTGGGCCCTTTGAGGTCATTCAACGTTGTTGACCTTTGGGCGTGTTGCTGACCAGTGAATGACCTGGGTGGATCGAGCCACATATTATGCAATGACCGCGATATTCATTAGGGTTTGGTCTATATTTAAAGTAGCCCCTGTGGGCCAAGAGTAGATGGCTCATGGGAGATTAATTTAATAAGAAAAATAGGCCTATTTTTGCAAACAGTGTCCCACTCAGGCCAAACTTTGCAGATTGGGTCAGATAGTTGCAGAATAAAACAGGATTTACTTGTCAAGATGCCATCAGAATTAAACCTGGGTTTGCAGGAGTAAAACGGTGGCACACTTTTTGTGGTGTTTCACCTCTAAACTGCTAAACAGCTGGTTATGTTTTAAAGAAGTTGGTCACGTAGAAAAGCATGGCTCACTGACCAATACTCCAGACTGCGACAAAATGGTCGTATTTTGTGACTAAAATGTGAGACGGTGCGAGTGAATTTTTCATCTACTCGCGCGAAGGCGACCAATAAATTTGCCGGTCTTTTTCTTGTAGTAGTTATAATTAAATATATTTTGTCGCTAACAAACTTCTGCTTCCCTCTTCAGCCCAGTAGTTCACAGTAATGCGCAAATTAGCTGCTGGTTTGCCGACTTAAACTACTTAAATACGAGAAAAGGAGACTAACACCAACAAAGAAGAAGACAGTCAATGTGTGTGCGCGGAGGACGAACGACCACTGTGACTGATTGGCTTGTGTGTGAAAAGAGACGGGTCTTGTCGGGTCAAATCATCATTAGATTTGACAAGTTCTGTGTCTACTTGTTTTGTATTAGTGCGGCCAGTTTATGTGAACTCCTGCACATAAAATGTGAAATGTAAACACTTACAGCTGGGCAATATATCGAGATTTTCAAATGTATCGAGACTATCAGACGCGATATAGAAGGAGGGAATATCGTTTATATCGAGCTTGTTTTGAGTTAAAAGCATCTTTTCTTCATTTTGAGCAGCTGTATTTTTGTTATATAATTGAAGTATTTTTCATTTGTTTTAGGAACATTTAATATAAAGGTACTTTAATTTCAGTCGGCTGTTTTTAACGCACACGAGCTGCTGATACTTAGTGTATTTAGCACTGAAGGCTGTAAATTAGAACTGTCTCTTTGGTTACTCGACAAAAAAAAAATATCGATAAATAAATCGTGATTCAGGTAAAAAGATTTGATCGCCCAGCTCTTTAACTCTGTAATTTCTGAATTTATTGTTACAGTATTTATCACTAATACAGGTAAAATGAGGGGAAATGTAAATATTTGCTATTCAAGGCGATTTCAGTGTGCGCCCCTAAATTTTCTAAGAATTTAGGTTAGGGGCCACTGTGCTGTTCATTAAAAAGTTAGTCTGGAGCCCAGTCAGGGTTATTAGATTAGTCTTAATTGGGTTGTTGTGGTCTCAAATCCCTACTGATACCTCAAACATGGTCATTCACAAAATCCCTTGTTTACTACTTTTTCTTTATGTTGGCGGCATCAACTGTTAAGTATAAATTACTCTAAGCTGTTGTAGATGTTCTGGTGTCAACACTGCCCTCTTATAAGTCAGAAATCTGCTGTTATTGCCTGGTAACACTGCAGTTGAGTCTGTGATAATGAACAGGTATCCTTGGCATGTTGAACTTGCTCCCTTGTAAAGACCCCGGGGTTCTGTCGTCCTTATCAGTGAAGCGGTATCTATATTGGTGTAGATTTGTCAGAGCAGGCCGAAGTCCATAGTGTCATTAGAAATTAAATGGCCAATAAGTTTTTAAGATGACCGCTTGCTATCAAAAGCAGCAATAAAACAAATGTGCAGAGATCTTTTTAAACAAACCTAAATGCATCCAGCTTTATGCTCAACTTCGATCTTTTACATCGTTTTACTGCTTTGTACCTGCAGCCTAGTTAGCATTTATGCAAAGTACTAAGCTTATTGCAGCTTATTTACATTCATATGTGGTGGGCCATGGATACAGAACATGGTCATTTCATGCAGCTCAAGCTGCTCCAGCATGAAGCATCTTTAAATATCGCAGTCTTCAGAGTGCAGGATGATCTTCTTTCATCTTGGCAGATGAACTAGTGGTCAAACAATGGCGGCAGGAGGTGGTAACTTAATTCCCATATAAACTATGCTGACATGTGGGCTGCAGTAAAGCTAACTCTCTGAAAGCAGGGCTTGGTCTTAATAAGCAGCAGGGGGTCTACAGGTTGGAATTGGGTTTCAGTGCCTGGAAGACTGGCAGAATGCCACGGGCCAAATGTCCTCTGCTATTGTGTGCCAGTAAAGGCTGTTTGTGAGCTGCACTACAGCTATTCTTGATGCCCGGTGAAAGTCTGTTTGGTCTGCTGGGGATTATTGAGGATTTGAAAGTGGTTTGTCTGGTAAATCTATGTTTGGAGTTCACAGGCAGACTAGATGTGACACCAGGTGGATGTGTTTTTTATAACAAAGTGTTTACATGTTTCCTTTTACAGTTTGATGAGGGGCGCAACACATTTGATGGAGAGCTGACCAAAGAGAAACTCCTGGCGTTTGTGAAGGCCAACCAGCTGCCTCTGGTCATTGAGTTTACCGAACAGGTAATCAGTGGGTGTACTCAACGTAAACATGACAATCCATCTGCTTTTTCCACCGTGTCACATGTTCTCCTAATAACAAGCAGAGCAAATCTAAGGGGGGTCCACACATGTTCGACTTCTCCATTTTTGTTTTATGCAGACGGCACCTAAAATCTTTGGCGGAGACATCAAATCCCACATCCTCATGTTTCTGCCAAAAGCTGCTTCAGACTTCCAGGACAAAATGGACCAGTTCAAGAAAGCTGCCGAGGGGTTCAGGGGGCAGGTAGGTAAAACTAGGGAAAGAAAACACCCACACGACATTACAGATGCACCTACCGCCATAATTTTGCTTCTGAGAAACCAGACTTTCTTGGAATAATTTCTCTTGCGCAATAGTTCTTCAGGCTTTTTGGGTGGGGGGCTTCTTCCACTCATTTGCAGTCCAAAATCTTTGGTCTTTGTACCGGGCCATATTGTGGGGGGGGATGCATTTTCTACACGTAAGACAACTTGGCAAAGAATAGATTTTTATATGGATGTATTAAGACCTTAGAGATGCACCTTCAGTTGATCCATCTTTGGCATCAGAAAAATGTCTCTAAAAAAAACCCCAGCATTGTTTATGAAGGGAGACGCAGGTCTTTACTTTTTATATGGTACTACGTTTTCAGAAGCTTCTGAACAAATTCAAATATTGATATAAATTTTTTCCCGTCCAGATCCTCTTCATCTTCATCGACAGCGACATTGACGACAACCAGCGCATCCTGGAGTTCTTCGGCCTGAAGAAAGAGGAGTGTCCCGCCATCCGCCTCATCACCCTGGAGGATGAGATGACAAAGTACAAGCCAGAAAACGATGCCATCAGTGCAGAAAGCATCACTGCCTTCTGCACACTGTTCGTTGAGGGCAAACTAAAGGTGAGGCAGGAATGCTGGTTATAGCAGCAGGGATGGCTGCCAGTGGGGTTTCATATTGAAAACACACGATCTTGGTAAATGGAGGTAATGTAACATGATGAGAAATTTTATGCATGTGCTATATACATGCATTTTGGAGTACAGCCAACTTTAACAGCATTATTGGCTGGAATATTGAATACTTGAGTGCTTGTTGCAAAGAACCACTAACTAATTTTAATTAAACTGTCTTATAGCCCCACCTCATGAGCCAGGACATCCCTGAAGACTGGGACAAAAACCCTGTCAAGGTTTTGGTGGGCAAAAACTTTGAAGAGGTTGCCTATGATTCATCAAAGAACGTCTTTGTGGAATTCTGTAAGAGCCTCCTTAGCTTATTTTAAGTGCTGTGGAAGTTTGTTTCAACAACCTGGAAACACATTAGTAAGATGTAGATAGTTGGCAAAGCTTCTGTCTTCAGTCTGAAACTTAAACCTTGCTCAGCCCTTTTTTAAATATCTAAGAGCTCATTCTCAAGGCTCCTCATTCCCTCTCAACCCCCTCATCTTGATGAATAAAATGGTCACCAGACCCCATTCCTGACACTATTTAGTTAGTTGTGGTGGTTTTTCTTTTTTTTTTTTAAATGGCCATCCTGGTCCAAATGTGAACACTTTGAGAGCCACCTTCCATTTCTGGCTGTATTAAATACAGCTGATGGCCAGTCATGCCCAGCAGGGAAAGCCCATTTTCCCTGACAGGTGATGGGAGTTTCCTAGACAATTGAACTGAGGCAAAGAGTTTGAGGTTGCATGTGACATGCTTGGCGCATGGAACTGAAAGTTTGAAAGTATAATTTAACAAACCTAATAGGAAAAATGTTCTGCTCGTTCATAAATGGCTGCTGCGTTAGTTTTTATCATGTAAAAATTCAGGCTAAAATGGTGCCAATAGCAAAATAAATGCACAAGGTATTGAATTATTGATTAGGAAGTTTATCTTCCACTTAACCTTTGTCCACATATGATGTTGGTAACTTGCCATTATTTTCTATTTTCTAGATGCACCTTGGTGTGGACATTGCAAACAGCTGACTCCTATTTGGGAGAAGCTGGGAGAGAAATACAAGGACAGTGATGACACCATCGTGGCTAAGATGGACTCCACAGCCAACGAGATCGAGGCCGTCAAAGTCCACAGTTTCCCGACTCTGAAATTCTTCCCTGCAGGAGAGGACCGCAAGGTGAGGGTCAACAGTTCTGCTTCCTGTTTGCGTTAAATATTCGATTCCTCTCTCTGATCTAATAGATCATCAGTAAAAATCTCCTCTGCTCTGTAATCCACACGTTCAGTTTCCACCTTCATCACTTTAGTTTTTAATAGTTCTTGTGATCTTGATGATTATTAGGGTGCAGAATATTTCTGAGGGTTTGTCTTATATCACTTGTTCTTTAGCACGGAAGGTGAGCTCGCAGGTTGTGTAAAATTTTCAAGTTCTAGCTTTTAAAGATTCCTGCTCGGTGATTTCACTCTGAGAGCTTGCCTTGCAGTCATTCTTCTAAATTTGCTCTCCGTGTAAAGCTGACATTCATTTTTCTTCTCGTCACTGCTCACAGATCATTACTGAACAACC
>JBAMHW010000004.1:33029469-33042344 GCA_037177495.1 Rhadinocentrus ornatus
TTCTAAATTTGCTCTCCGTGTAAAGCTGACATTCATTTTTCTTCTCGTCACTGCTCACAGATCATTACTGAACAACCTGAACAACCATTTATGAAATGCTGCAGAGATGCTTGCATTGTGCAGGCTTTAGTGCACATTGATCAGAAATGACTTCCTATCAACAGGTGATTGATTATAATGGAGAGAGAACGCTGGAGGGCTTCAGCAAATTCCTGGAGAGTGGTGGTAAAGAGGGTGGTGCACCTGCAGGAGATGACGATGAGGAGCTGGATGCAGAGGTGAGTTTTCTATGAGGCATTCTCCTTAAAGCATTGCTCTTTAACATGTTCTTTTCTTTTTATGAGGTACAAGATTTTAAAAAAACAACAAACTGCAGCCCTCATGTAAGAGTGTGTCCCACACACACACTAACCATTAGCAGCCCTTCAAAACATTTTTGTCCTTAAGTGTCTGTTTAAACCAAAGGAGAAAAAAAATAATCCTCCATCTTTTAAGCAAATGTGTCAGAAAAGGCATTTGGTTGCATAAGATGGATTTCTGCTGCCATTTGTTTGAAATATATCTACTACAATTCCCTCGGTCCCACAACCTGGCTGCGTGCAGTAAACACTAGTCCAGCGACTCCATTATGTCCACGCATCCTTCTCAGAAGTCTAATTCCATCCCCGTCAGCTGCAGGCCTGTCACGCCTCATGCAGCTGTCACAGCTGTTAACTGGGCTTTGGTGGGAGACCTGAGCCTCCATGAGAGCGGCACGTGCACTGATGTCCTCAAAGTAGTTGTGAAGGAATGTCTGATAGATGTAGATGCTGTGATGTTTAGTCCTGAAGGGTCATGGATCTCACCTGCTCAGTATAAATTATGTTTTACACCTTCTTTATATTTTCAAATGTCTGGCTTAATGTTGTGTTCCCTAAAGTCTCACCAAAAATTGCCCAATTGTTTACAGTGAAGCCCCCATCACAGTCTGATGGGTCATCAACATCCAGTGTGTCTGAAAATGTCTGCAGCTGCTTGGTGTCGTGACATCTCATGCAGATGTCAGGTGTAATTAATGATCCTTTTTACATCAAATCCTCAATCCCTTTTATTGCATGTTCTCCAGGATTTGGAAGACGTGGACGAGGATTCTGATGAGGATGGAGGCGACGACGATGGACACGATGAGTTGTAAGCGGTTGCTAAGGAGAAGGAGCGAGATGAGTCCCACCCCAATCCTTTTAACCAGTCACTATCACCACATTCACTTTCTTGTGGACCTTTCCTGTCCTCCGAACATTAACAATGTCCTTAAACTGCCTCTCAGTCAGTGAGCCGACCAGATGGCCAGCCTGCCAGCGAGTCAGTCCATCAGTTGCTGGCACGGCAGGGTTTGGTTTTTTTCTCTCCCCACCAGCTACATCCTCAACGTAACAAATTCTGCCCAGATTGGCCTTTTCCCACCTGGGGGGAGGGGCAAATTTGTGGATTATCACACCACCTCTGTGGAAGACCTCAATGCCTTGTATACAAAGCTCCACATCAGCTGTTTGCCTTGTATATTTTAAACCAAATGTTAAAGAAATGGCATTGAGACACATTTAGTGTTTTTTTTGTTTTTTTAATGAGTTGGCTCCCCTCTTAAAAAAGAAAAAAAAATAAATTTGAAGAGCCTTGTCATAGTTCAGTGTGGTTATGAGCTAAATGAGTGTCACACTTAATAAGAGAGGTGCGGGCTGTGAGTGTTTTTTCTCCATCTGAATGAAATCTGGAGGACCAGAGACTTTTGTGTGGTGGTTTTGTAAGGACTGATCTCTCAGGGGGGGCATCCTATGTGTTGTTTTTGTTTGTTGTTTTTTTTTTAGCAGTGACTCTTATTAAAGTAAACCCACAGTCTGTCCTGTTTAGCACAAAGGCCCCCTCACCCCCCTCTGTAGCTGAGGTATTTTGTATCTTTCGGTGGGGGGTGTTGGCTTTATTTTCACTTCATTCCCAAATATTGGTTCTGTCATTTCATCACAGCTACTGACTTATTTTCTTTGGTTAACTTTTTGAGGGGAAAAAAACCTACTTAATTTAATTTCTGTCATTGAAGTGTTTTTTTTTTTGTTTGTTTTTTTTTAAAGAACTGGGTTATTTTTAATATACCATTATGCCCAGCTGTTGCCAGTTGGCCCCGTTGGGGCAGAGTTGGCCCCTGGACACCATCTTCCAGACCCGGGGTGGTGGTTGGTGCCGAGTCTGGTTGCACTGCATTCATGCCTAATCAGAGATTTACTGTGGTTACTAAATCTGACATGTTGGTGCAGTTTACTGGTCAGTTCGGTCTGAGACGTGTCTGTTTACATCAGAAGTGGGGAGGGAACAGTTGCACAGCCCCACTCCTCACTCATACTGTAACCTCCCTTTGGCTCTACCCAGCACCCTTATTGCCACAGGTGTGTGTGTGTGTGTGTGTGTGCGCGCGCTGTGTGACCTATGGAGAATGTGTTTTGTTGTTTTGGAGTGAATGTACAGCATGTTGGGCAAGGATGGCCAGTGTGAGTAGAGCAGGGTGGTGGGTTTGTCAGTCATGCGATGGTGGGGAAATCTAACCGAAGCATTCCATCATATCCAAATTGATGTGGAAAATGTGAAATGGTGGCCAATAAACTGAAAAGTACTTATAAAATGTCTCTGACTTTTCTTTTAAAAGTGCAACCACATTGACTGTACCCCACACAAGCATTAGGATTAAATGTATCCTACAATAATTTGAGGCAGAAAACCTGTGGTCTAAAAGGAAGACAAAATAAGCTCTCGGCTTTATTTTAGTCCCTTTTTTTTTTGTGTGTGTGTGTGTTAAAGCCAGGCAGATGCTCTGTTATTTTTTTGTAGTACTTAATGATGCTGCTAATGGTTGTTGAGAAGCAGAATTCTGCTTGGTGCTTAAAGTCTGGTTCCTGAACAGGGAAAAGCGAAGTGTGTCTGTGGGCTTTTTCTGTACAGAACCTGTGTGGTGGTTAAACTTAAGGCCATGTCCACACAAAGACAAGTTGAGGTGTGTCCATTTAAGATTATTAATTATATTAAATCATTTGGGTATTTTTGTTTACATGGAACTTGCCATTTCGGGAGCCTGAAACCACAAACTTTAGAAATCTTGTCCCAATGTAAATAAATGAGCATCAAAAGTTGATGTGCACCAATGTTTAAACAACTTGTAAAAAAAAAAAAAATCCAACTTTTTAGTAGGCCCCACCTTAAGTATCCAGTCAATTTTCATCAGTGAGCTAGTGCAGCGGTTTCCATCTCATTATCCCTGAACACCCCTCATGAGGCCGACTCCTGCGCCTGCCCCGTGTTGAAATCATGCTTGTTGTGCCTTCATAACATGCTTCTCGTCATAAATGATGCATTCTGAGACCTTCCCCTTGAAACAACGTTGGGGTAATTGCTATCATATAGCCTTACTTTTGTTTAAAAATCTGAACAAGGACAACTCATCTGCACTGTGCCATTTTTCTTACATGTCTCATTAATGAGATGATGCGGAGTGTTTTCCGGTTCCTAAAATCCTGCTTCCATGTGACGGGAACACCCACATAATAAACGCAAGGGACCCCAGGTTGGGAAATGCTGATCTGGTGCAGTTCTAAAACTGGGGGTGTAAAGTAATTTCAGGGGGTCCCTGGATGATTGTAAAAAATGTAGCCTACATTTACCAAAGTTGAGATTTTTTTTAACCAGGGCTTTTAAAATTAAACTTAATGAAGAGAAAAATCTTTTAAAATTAGCTCTTTTTTTTAACAATGTATAAATAAAGTTAGTACAGAGTCATTAAAATCTGAATTTGACATCACAAGAGAAGCTGATTTTGGGTATGCAGGTGCCTTGTTGCAGCAGTGCACCACCAAAAACCACTTGATCCTCATTTATGAAGGAGTTACAGGACGGCTGCAGGATGACCCGTTGCATGGGGGTGGGGGCCGCAGACACCAGCGTACGTTATCTTTGGGTCATGGCTCAAAGTTTGAGAACTACTGATCTAGTGGGCCTATAGTAGTGAAGTAGTTCATGTCTATCCTGGCAACCTTGATTTCTCCTGCACCCGGTTATTAATGAAACATCAGAAATGCCGCAGGGCAGATGATTTGTCCCCATTCTTTTTTTTTTAAGTGTTAAAAATGAGCCAACATCCAAAGCAATTTTACAGTATGAGGAAAAATTGTGTTTTTAACTTTAAACCATGTAAACTTCTTTTATAGATGTCTATATTAATATTTTGACTGGTCTAAGCTTTTTAATCCAGTGACATCTGTTCCACAATCATTTCATCCAACAACTGACCACGACGTCAAGGAGGATTTTAAAAAAAGATTACCAAGGATAATGAACAGGTCACTGGTCAGCCCAAAACCACAATCTCTACAACCATTAAGCTTCTCAAATATAGTTACAATCAAAACTGAGAAAACCAGCGAGTCCTTACATTTCAAAATCATTATCAGAGAGTTTTGCACAACTCATATCCCAGCAGCCATTAAGAGGATGAGGCAAAACTGAGTAATCTAGAAATTACCCGCTGTGTCTCATATCATGATTTATATAGTGCATGATGATGACAGCAGCCTTTCTAGGCTGTTTATGTCAGTGCAGTTAACTGTCAACAACCTATGGACTTCACCTCTCCCTGCCCCTGCAATTGGCACCCACACACTCCAGCAGTAAACCACTTTCATCCTGTTCGGTGTTTACTAGAAGCCTCCAGCCTCCTCCTCCTTCCCCGCAGCTGAAGGGATGTCACCACTTTCTTTGAGAGCACAGTATCTGGGTCTGTGCTGGTGACATGGAGGCAGGGGTAACTGGCTGTTGTATCTGGAGATGTGAGCTGTCTTAGAGGCTTGTGACTGGTAAGTAGGGGGGCTCGAGGCAGAGGGGCTTCTCATCTTCCAAAACCTGCCACTGGATCTGTGAGGTGTTGTGTTCAAAAATAGCCCAACACAGAGTATAAAAGAAGCACTGGAGAGGCCGAGCCTCCAGAAGAGCCAAACCACTGCTCATACAACCAAGACAGCCACACTGGGAAGAACTGATCTGATCCTTTTCCTGAGACTTGAAGGAAGTTATCCTCAGATTTTCTACGAGTTCTTCTGGATTTGAAAATCTTCAACAACCAGACTCCAGGATGAAGTACTATGAATGTCCCGTGTCCCAGTCCAGGGGAATCAAAGCTTACTCCCAGAACTGTGGCATTCCTGTCTCTTGCAAAAGCGCAGCATCTCTGAAGCCAATCCGAAGTGTCCACTTCCCCAACGACATTGTTTTCCAAGATTATGTGCGACAGGGTGAGCTGGAAAGGATTGGACGGTTCATTCGAGCCCAAAGAGTCACCCTTGATACCATTTACCTCTCTGGTAAGAGCCAGTGCAACACTCACAGAGCTTCCATCATGCAGTTTGAAATCCTTGCCAAACTTTAAACTGATCTCTGTCTCTGTCTTTCTCCAGGAATGGCAGCCATTCATGAGGCCGTCCTGTCTGGGAACTTGGAGTGCGTGAACCTTCTAGTTCGCTATGGAGCGGACATTCATCAAAGAGATGAGGAGGGATGGACCCCACTGCACATGGCCTGTAGTGACGGCTTCCCACACATTGCACGGTGAGTGTCCAGTGTTTTTCGTTCACAATTTGAGTTAATTTCAAAGCAAGAGTGTGAAAATTAGTTTAGGAGCAGTGCATGTCGCCATAAAGCAATGTTCATTTTCTCATTTTTAAGCTTAAACTTCAAAGAAACAAAGATTTTGATGCAGATTATTTTGACCTGAAAAGCAAACCCTTGAAAGCAGTAGATGTTTATGATGTTAGCACACAGCACTCTCATCACAAGCTGACCGCAGTGCAGCCAGTCAGCATTATGTGCTCTTTCACTAAGCAGCAGTATACCATTTCAGATACCTCCTCTCACTGGGAGCGGACCCTGAGCTGGAAAACGACTGTGGGGAGAAGCCAGCTGATCTCATTGACCCGGACAACAAGGAGCTGCTGGAGCTCTTCGGACTGGCAGTCAACGACTGAGAACACCGGATTTCTGGAGCTTCACACGCGTCTAAAAGCTGCTGCAGTTGTCCGACTGCTGTGCAGTGGTGAACAGGAAAGGACATGCAAGTCCTAGACCCGGATTTGTGAGCTGCCTCAGCTCTAGAGGACTGGATGTGTGGTGGAAGGACTGGCAGAGGCAACTGGCTGCCCTGAGTGGCCTGAATCTTTACAGGAGGGGCTTCCTTCCGGTCTCCAGCAACCCCGACCTGCTGGACCCTGTCAGAGTCAGATCTTTTGATTCGATTTGGCAGAATTCTGAATGAGTTGTTGTTGCTCAGCTTATTAGTACTCTTTGACAGTTTGATTTGCAAACATTTATAGAAACCAGACAGGCTTCTGTTTAGTGCTATATTAGCAAATTTGTTTACAGCCGATCAAGTAATGAATCCAGCAAATATCCTCTTGATCACTTATAGCTAACTACTCTTTTTTACTTGTTTGTATGACTTTTTATACTTATTTAAATAAAGAAAATAAGTGTTATTTGCTTCATTTCTACATTTACAGGAGAGAATTATGTCTATGAGCAAGGTGAAGACGGCCCACTTAAAAAGGAAATCTTTGGCAGCGTATGGTCAGGACACCTGCCCAAAATGTGTTAGTTTTAACAAGCTAAGGGCTAAAACAGGTGCCATCACCTACCAACTGAATGGATCCACAGAGATGAAATTACAGAAAACACAAATTATCTGAACTCAGACAGAATTAACGTGTCATCATCAGTAAGTTTCACACCAACATTCGGGTTTATCTGATATACAGACCCACAACATGAAAAAAAAAGAGTGCGGTACAGAACACATGACATGTTTTCATTTAATCCCAAACTAAGTCAACAGTATATACAGAAACATTTGCTCAAATATAAAACTTATTTACAGCAGGTAACAAAATGAGAGATCTTTATGAGGCAGCTTCACTCTTTAAACTTCCATTCCTGGCGGCACATGGGGCACTGCTGCTGGACCTGCTGGGAGTTCAGCCACTTCAGAATGCAGTGCATGTGGAAACAGTGGGAGCACTGACCCCAGACCAGTGGGCAGTCATCCCCAGGTACTTTACCTGCAAAACAAGATTTGATTTGCAAGTCACATTCAAGAGCACAAACTACTGAGATGTATCACTTCAGTTAACTATAATAAGAAAATCGTACCCAAACATCTGTTCTCACAGCGGTAAGTCATGCAGTCATTGAAGTGGCCTTAAAATCCTCACCAGGTTTATGGGCAGCAAAAATTGGTTTTCCAAGACCATTGTCAATTTCTTTCCACCAGGCATTAAAATAATTTACACTTTATTGTTCTAATGCAACAAACTTCCAAAATGTCCGATATTAAGGCTAATAGGTGCTTGTACTTATAATGATAAGTAAATCAATACAATTTTAATAGCAACTGGCTGCTACTCACCTTAACAGTGGAAGCAAAAAAAAGTAAAGAAAAATAGAATAAGAGTGTACTCAGTTTTTCACATACTGGTTATTTAGGGTTAGTTTTTTAAAATAAATAACATTTAACATATCTTGTGTTGTTCATCTGAGGTTGTATTTCTAAGACCATAAGGAACTGTGATTTTTTTGTTAAGTAAACTCTTCTTAATTTGGATGGAAAAGTATTCATTAGTACACAAACTTGATGACACTAAAACAGTCAGGATTAAAATTTAATCTGAATTTCATAGATGTTTAGTAATTTTTAAAAAAGTGTCGTGTGAAATTAAATAATTGGGCTTCAGTCATTTTTTAATCTTCTTTCTATTCTATTCTGTTATTCTATTTAAATATAACAGAATAAATTAAAGTAAATATAAATTAAAGTCTGAGGCAGAGGCTTGCTGTTGGGTTTGGACAAACAGTCAAAAACCAGGCAAACTAAACTCTTGCATTAATATCAGGTATCCAACAAGCTCCAGCTTCCTTACTCACAGTCTGGACAGCAGCCATTGAAGGGCATCCTGCATATCCCGCAATTTTCATCATTGGCCACCCACAACCAGGATGCCACTCCGTTCCACTGCCTGATCTTCACCTTCATCTTCAGGGTCTGTCAGGAACGGAAAACAGTCACCAAAACCCCACACGGACCTCCAGCAGCTAACGCTAGTAAATGAGCTAATGTTAAGTAGAGTGAGGGTTTTTACGTACTTACGATGCAGCACCAGACGTGTCCCTCAGAAAACCAACACTAGTAACAGACTAACTGCGTCTAAAAAAACAAGTCATAGAACTGGTTCACCGCAGATCAACAACATCCAGAGGACAAATTTAGCCGCCTGGATGCCTCTTCTTGTAAGGTTTATTAACTTTAAAAGAGGCATTACCGCCCCCTACTGGACAGGAGTCGCTGCACGTACGAGCGAAGTTAACGTGTACTAATATCTGAGTTCATTATAATGCAGGTACAGTAAAATCACACATTATGATGATCAGAAATAGTGACCCTACCTCCTGTAGTCTCCACTCTTCTAACATAATATGTGACCCTTACATTGCCAGGATCACAGAGGTCATAATTTCTGATAGCCAAAAGATTGTGTGACTTTACTGTACTTGCATTTTAATGAAGTCAACTTTAATACACGTGTTTTCAAGCCTTCGCTCGTCTTCTGAAGTCATTGATTCAGATGTGTCACAGATTTTGGTTTAACGCGAGTAACCGGCTTCTTCTTTTATTGAAATTTCTACTGGAGTTGTGGTGGGAGGAGAAATGTCCCCCTCCCAGTGTCCGAAGATGGTAAAACTGGAGGAACAAACGTTACCATAAAAAATTATTTACACATGGAACTATATGTATATCGCATTTTCATGTTTCTTTTGCTAGACGGTGAAACGACCCCAACAGAAAGGCATTCTCGATTAAAATTAGATTTACTTTATTCCAGGATAGCTAACATTAAGTTTAGGAAACCGTAATTTCAACCAAATAAAACCGTGTGTACAATATTGAAAGAAATTTAATTAAATTATCATTCTCTACTATATGTCCTTCCTAGGTAGTTGTCATTACCATGGAATCTCTGAAACTGTCCTTAACAGGAGCCCGTAGCCTGAAAGTATTAGAAGGATATTTTCACCCTCCATCCAGTGGGGGGAGGTAGAATATCTACTTGACTGGAGGCAGGTAGAAAAACCACATCACCCGGGTTCTGACACAACTTGGTTTCAGATGCACGCTAGCTATTGCAGAGTTAGTCTTAGAGAGTACATATATAACTCGCTAAATTTGTTTCGACCTTTTTTTGTACGAGAGTTTCCCCACTGTAAGACAGTGGAGTCGTCCAACGGAAAAGGTAATTTAACGGCACATCGTCCAATAATGTGTTTCGTTTAGCTAAGTAGGCTTCACAGAAACTGCACTTTAAGTTAATCTAACTGACCATCGATACGTTTTACACGTGTCTATTATTTTTAGCTGGAGTGAATCTCCCGGCGACAACAGACGCGAGATTGATATTTTTCCTCCAGCTAGAGGTAACTAACGTGGCACTCGATGCTAGCTACTTTGCAGCTGGCCTGTTAGCCGTTAGCTACTGAAAGCCCGTGGAGCAAAGTAGCTAACGGCGACACTAGCTAGGTTTAATGAGCCAAAGGGCCATCACCTACATTTTAATGAAAAGTCTTTTAGACATTTTTCAACCGCTCAGCTAAATGTCCAATAGAGTTTGGCCAAAGACTTTCTTCTATAATATTTGAGCACGTTAGTATTTTAAACGTGTATAAGGACTCTTCATCCATCTAGTCACCATGAAACCTTGATATTCTTCTCTTCGTTGTTTGTGCAGTCTTTTTGCCCGCCTTTTGCTTTTGGAATGACACGAATAATTAATTTCTCTCTATAAACGTTCCTATTAGTTAATCTGATTTATTCTTAGTCTTGAAATAAAATATGAAATACCACTTTCCACGTTGATACTAATAACGCCATTAACAATGCATTCAGGTGCACTGTTAATTGCAGATTACTTGTCAACTACACTTTTTTTATTCTTCAGCATATGTCTGTCATTCCAAGCTTGAGATGTCAGCATCATACAATGATGGTTTCAAATGCATTTGAACAGACCTGTTCCTTGAATGTTGTTTGAATCTGTTTTCATGTCCCTCTGGATTAATGCAAACCTGGCCAGTAAATAACGTTAAATGCATTTGCTTTGTAAATTAAGTTTTCTACTTCAGTAGTTGCATTAAAGTTAATTCTAAAGTCCAGAATTGCTACCAGAAGGGATCTTGGCTGAAAATAACAGCCAATGACCTTACTGGATACGTCATATTACCTCTTTAGTCATCCAAAACACAGTTAATTTGTATAATAGTTTTTTAGATGCTGTATCCATCCATAGTGCTTTTTATTTTTGCATCTTATTTAGGACACATTTTTTTCTCGGATGTTTTTGTTGAAAACTCCTCTGAAATTTGTTTTAATTTTAATCTTGAAATGTAGTTATCAGACCTGTTAAACTACAGTAATTCCATTTAGAAAGTCTGAAGTCATTGCTCAATTTGTACCGAAGATTTATCCAGTAATATATTTCTCTGGATTATCTATCCTATCTAGCCAGTCTAAATAATTATTTTACAAAGTATTCTAATCTTTTTCAGCGGTTTGTGTTGCTGTTTGAGGATGCACTCAAAGCGGTCCGAGTACAGCCACAGGCGGCCCAGTGACAGAAGTTTAAGGCAGTGGGATGACTACAACGACAGGAGGGATGAGAGGCACGAATCCCAAAGAGATACCCCTTGGGATGCCTTTCAGAAATACAGAGGAGATGGACACAGTAGTACAGACAAGACTGGCAGAGGTGGAGAATACAATGACTCTCCTAAAAGGCAGTACAGCACAGATTCATTGAATAGAGACTGGAGCAGGAAAAGTCCATTGAGGAGACGCATGTCTTCACCTGTGAGGGATGCATCTGAGAGGAAAAGACAAAGGTTTACAGGTGATGATGACAGCGATTACAGTTACAGACATGAGTCTTTGGAAAAACCATACAGGCTGTCACCAGATAATTTTTCACATGAACACAAAAACAAGGATTTAAAATGTGCTCCAGCACATGAAGATGATTTCAAATACAGGAAAACGTATCCAGATTCCAGATACAGGCATCAACGTGAAGAGTTTCCATACAGAAAACTTGATGATTCAAGTGGCAGAAGCTTTACTGATAGTTATAAAGACAAAGAGGATCACCAATGGAAGCAGGATTCTTCCCAGGAGAGGGCCCGATCACCATATCGCTCTCCAGAGGTTAGTCTCGATTTTAAATAGCACAATGCAGTGATTCTTACATTTATTTAGATTTTTATTTCTTTGAAGACAGTATAGGCAAAAGATATCAGTTGTTTATTTTTTGTTATCAACTTCATTTTAATTGGTTGATGTGCATCAGTTGTAATTCAGTTTTGTGACCTATAGTACTTTTTTTATTAATTAAATTTTTTTTAAAAAGAAACATTTGAGACAGGAAACATTTGACCACTTTCCAGTGTTGCCATTCCTCCTCACAACACTTCCAAAACATTCTTGCACCCTGGATACCAAGCGATTTAAGCGTTTCAGCTTTAATCTTGTCCCATTCTTCTTGCAGAGACCTTTTAAGGTGTGCAGCCCCACAGAGTCGTCACCGCATTTTTCAGGAAGGAAACTATGTCTGCTGGGGACAAGTCCGGACTGTAGACAGGCCAGTCCAGTACTTGTACCCTCTTCTAACTCAGCCTATTTGTTGGTGAACATGAGATCCTCTGTCCTTTAGCCGACTAAGTGTTACATGGATTCTGCTTTTTTTTTTTTTTTTAACTATCGTGAACACAATTATCGGTTGGCATTACCTGTTTAAAACAGTTATCATTATTTACTAGCCTTAAATTACCCTACTTTACTCATAACAAATCAAATGATGTTGCCATGGAGGAAGACAGACTTTATACTGTCTTTAAAGAAACAGAAAGTTTGTTTATCTTATTGTCCCACATACTTCTGATAAAGATTTTTAGTATCATCTTTATTAATGAACATTTGCCCATATCAAACAGATATATGAAAAGACAAGAGAGTGGCCGGACAGCTCCACCACATCAGTGTATCGTGAAGATTATCATCAAAACAGAGCAAAGTTTCCATTGAATGGATCCAGTGGACAAGTGAGCATTTTTTTTTTTTTTCCTTTGTCCCCCAAAGCATAAACTTAACATCTTGAGATCTTTTTCTTTCTTTTTACATCAGGTATACGACAACAGTTTTGTTTTCAGAGATGCTATGTTACACAAACTACAGACAACAGATAGCATTGCAGCTAAAACTAAAACATGTTCTCTCCTCATTCTTTCTTTATTTACTAGACGTGTGAACGGAGGGTTAAAAAAAATTGTAGGGAAGGACCGATATGAAAATTTTGTCCGATACCGATATTCGATATTAATATTGTCGTTATGACCGATTACCGATATTTACCGATGTCGATATATGTATATGTTTTGTTTCAAAAGGTTTGAGATTATCAGATTCTGTACAAAGTAAAAATTATGCAAACATTCGGGGCGTTAGTTTCCCGCCATTGTTTGAGCTTCTGGATGGAAGTTTTTCACATGACATATTAAATTTGTGGTGTTGAATGATTTGAGACGGCATCCTCCTCGCATCACTTCAACTTTGCAAATACTGCATACGGCTCTCGTAGTATCTTCTTTTGACATCGTGAAAAATTACCACAAAGCTGACATTGCTTTTAGCTTCAGTTGCATCCCACAATGCAGTGCTGCATCGCTGTTATATAAAATAAATATCGGCTGTTAATATCGGCCCAGTTTTGCTTATC
>JBAMHW010000004.1:33071068-33082894 GCA_037177495.1 Rhadinocentrus ornatus
CGTGCTGCTGCGTTCTGGATCATCTGCAGAGGTTTAACTGAGCAAGCAGGCAGGCCTGCCAGTAAGGAGTTGCAGTAAACAAGCTGTCGTTTGGATCAGGTGGGTTGCTTCAGGGAAACATCTAAAACTTGCAGGACAGTCGGTGATTCCTGCACCGAAGTGCAGCATATTGACCCTCCTCTACATATTCAGGAAAAAATTGTATGAACTGCAGCATTAGTATTTTAAATCTCTCCGATTTAACATTAAAAACTATTGGATAAGTTAAGAGCACAGTTACTAATTTGAACTAATTTCTTTGTTCATCGAGTTTTCTAATTTCACTAAAGAAAAGCAGTCCAGTGGAGCGGGACAGAGCATTTGCCAGTTAAAGCTACAGATCAATGCTGTTGCTAAGCGCTGGTAAATAAAGGGTGAGCAGGGATTTTAAATTCTTTGGATATTATAAAACATCTTCTAAGCAGACCAGATGACAGGCATTGCATGGCAGATTACTCAGTACAATCAAAAGTAACGTGCGACTTGACTTGGACTTGAGTCATAAGACTTGAGACTTGACTTGGACTTGAGTCATAAGACTTGAGACTTGACTTGGACTTGAGTCATAAGACTTGAGACTTGACTTGGACTTGCTAAAAAGGACTTGTAAAATTACTGATATAAACTCTCATTCTAATAGTAATCGTGATCTTAATGATACAGATTTAGGGTGTGTGCCCAGGGCATAACACAAGCCAGGATCACCACTGAAGGCAGGACATAACCCTTGTAGTAAGATCAGAATAAATGACCAGATTTGTAATCAGATACACAAACTGTTTAACATAGCCATGTTGGTATTATTTCTCCATCAGTCATCTGCATTATTTAGTTAAACTGACTTCACATGCATGCGCAGTTTGTAAAATAGATAATGTGATTCCATGTAGTCATTAGATGGCACTGTTGTCTGGTTCTTTACAATGACCCCTTTCATTTAGTTTAGTTAAGAGTTTCTACATAGGCTATATCTAAAATAAAAAGTCATCAAAGTTCTACCGAATAATAATATTCAAGCAAGACAAACAGTGTCTTAGTTTAATAATTATTTAAGGAAACTACACATTATTAAATATTTGTGAAGGCCACAAGTATGCAGTCATAATTGTATGAAAGAAAAGTAGTTCTCTACTTCATTTTAACTTGGGATTACATTTATGAGTTAACATATATTTATTTAGGTTCAGGAAATACAGATAAGTATAAGGGCAGGTCACTTCATTACATTAAATAAGTTCTTCACACGGGGGGGGGAGTAATAATAATGATAATAATACATTTTGTTACAGAGCACTAAATATTTTATAGACAAGTTTTCAGTGAAAACTAAATGTTTTCTGAAGCACTTTTTTACTGTCACCATTTTGGAGGATCATAAAAATTCATTCAAGACATTTAAACACTTTAATAATAAACAAAAATAAAAAATTACATGCTTACAAAAGTTTAATATGTTTTGTAGATACATACCCCTTCATTTTAAACAAAATGCATTATAATACCTTACACAGACGTAATGCTTTTGTTCCTGTTAACTATTTGAAAATACAGTTACGTTAGTCCTTTTAGCAGATGCTTTTATCCACAGCAACTTATAGTAGGTAGGCAGTAGCATTGAGGGACTTCCCTAAGAGGACGATGCTCCACCAACTCAGCTACCCAGCTGCCAAAAGCAACTCTATGCTACAAATAAACAACTATTAAACAACCAGCAAACTTCCATGAAGAAGAACAGTGATGGAACCGAGTATCTCTTGCCCAGACACCAGGGCCTCCCTCCCGCCTGTGCCCCTGGGGCCCAGTTGGGCTCATCCCAAAATGATGACATGGGTCCATCACCTGTGGAAGGGGCAATTGGGAGCGGATACAATGTGAGTTGGGCAATAGCCGAAGGCAGGGACTCTAGCGGTCCAATCTTTGGCTGCAGAAGCTAGCTCCAGGGACCTGGAAAGTCACCTCTCTAGCGAGGAAGGATCCTGAGCTGATTGAGCAGATCCAGCTAGATATAGTTGGACTCGCCTCGATGCACGGGGGAGTCTGGGCTCTGGACCCAGAGACTCTATTCCACTCTGGAGTTGCTCCCGGTAAAAGGTGCCAAGGAGGTGTAGGCATACCCATTGCTCCCCGGCTTAGTGCCTGTATGTTGGGTTTACCCCTGTGGACGAAAGAGGACACTCTGCAGGGACTATGGCCTCCAGCTTCCCTGCAACCCTTAATTGAACTAAGCGTTACAGAAAATGAATGAATATATTAATAACTCAATAAAAGATAAGATTGGATGTATATTGGATTTACTATTTTATTAATTCAGAAAAAGTGAGCTTTTTCCCCCCAAACGAACGCAATATGCTTCTGTAAAATTATGTTAAACAGATTGAACAGGTTTAATAGATTCAACAGGTTCTGAAGGGTTAACTGGGATTTTAGGAAACATCTGTATGACCATTAGTCTCCTCTGTTCTGTTGGGGGGGGTGTCTTGATCACTTTCTTTCTGGTCAGGAACCAATTCCTTCTGTTCTGTTGGGGAGATATCACTCTTTTTCTGGTCAACACCAACAAGCATTTCTTTCTCTGAAGGTTGAGATTGCTCTGTAGAGTTTCTGTCTTCCAGTTTCTCAAAATCCTGTTGCGTCTTTCTCCTGAAGCAACCCAGCTGGTGAGAGATGTGAGAAAAATAATAAGACATAGCACCAAAAGTACCATTTCAATGCCTCACAATAATTCATGTTGTAACTCCCAGGACACAATATGAGATAATTCTTTTATTTGTATTTCATGTGCTGGCTTAATGGAACTCACTTTAAACATGATGAGTGTGATTATGAGCAGAAGCAAGAAGCCGAGTCCAGCGCCAGTCAAAGTGATCTGTAGCTTATCTGGGAGGATTATTAATTCTACTCGTGTTTCAACCTGTAAGCAGAGAAAATACAAGTTGTCAAGTTGGAGAAAAACATTTTAAGGATTTTCTGTTATTCATTTATCAAATATGTACCCATTTCATTGTTGGATCGTTGTCTTGCTGCAGTTCAGGTTTCTAGGTATAATTCACAAGATAAATCAGGTTTAATGAGACAAAGTTATAGGCAGCGTCTTTGAAATGACATTACATCAACATACCTCATGTTTAGGAGTAGCCAGCACATATCGACTTCTGTCATAGTCAACATGTATAAGGGTCCTAAATGCAACCTCTTTGCTGTCTCCAGTATATCCTTGGAGAAAGGCAATACTCTGTAAAAGAAGAGCACGATATTTAAAAAATAACTAAAAATGCATGTGTGTAGTGTGCCTATGGTTGTTGCTGTGCGTACCTTTGCATACTGTTTGAAGTCTTTAAATTGTACATCTCCCACCAACCTAAACTCAATAGCTGAATATTTTTCCAGATTGAAAATGTCACAGTTAATGGCTTTGTAGTCCTTTTCTGGCGACCAGTACTGCAACAAAGAGAAAGGTCAGATTTCCGAATGATTAAAAATTTTATAATACGTTCAACTCTAATATTTTGATCCCAAATCTGCTGTCCTCACCTCAGATTTCACCTCAGAAACACCTGAACATTGAGTTATGTTCTTAAAAAGAAAGATAGGTACCGGTAAGCATTTGATGTAGCAGTGGTCTAAGTGAAAATTTTCTGGCTCTCACAAAGTTACCGGCTGAACATGAACTTGATAGTTGTTCAGTTCAAAGTTATGTTCCAGTTTCGTTGGGAAGATCAGGGACACGTTGACAGGAAAACCCTTAAAACCAGGATTATTTATCTGTAAGTGGTGAGAGACAGTGTGTTAATTTAAAATGTGTATATTATAACAAGATTGTAGAATATTGGAGGGACTTACCTCATATATGATAACAATTTTTTTGGGTGCAAAATCTTCTTGTGTGAAGTTCATATACGTAACAGTGTCTTCTTTTCTGGAAAGATTGGAAGTGTATCATAAAATGCAGGAAGTTGTTGGGTTGTACTGCTAATTACTGGATTAAATGAACTGAATAATTATATTAGTTAAATTAGTTACACATGAGATAATTAATATTCTTTTCTATTATATAATAATATGGGTACTATTGCTTACATTGTTAGTGCCATTTTGATTTCAAATTGTACTGGGATGGTTTTGGTGAGGGAATTGCTACTGCTGAGATTTGAATTGTCACTGAGGATGTAAAGGATAGTTTTTGTGTTAAACAAACCCACATTAAGCACGTCTGTGATACAAAGAGCAGTTTATCTTTATTCTGTTGAGTTGTTTTGTTTTTACCTTTGTGCAGCAATGGTCATCGTCATTGTCTCGTTCCACTTGAAATCATTTATTACATGAAAGGAAGCTATAAATTTTGCCTTTATGGAACAAGAGAAAATGGCTTATTATGGGATTTAGACAGAGAGAGAACATTTCTGCATCGCAGAAGTTAGCACATTTGCTAAAGCCCAAATTCTAGAGCGCTGTTCACAGTTCTTCATATGTGAAACCTCACATCTGTTAGGCGAGTAACTGATTGTGATATGACTCACGAAGGATCTGCTGCGATACACAGGAAGGCTGATACCACACACGGTTTTGTCGAGCACTCCTTCTAGGTCATGGCAACTGGGGAGCGTTGGTCTCGTGGCCTGTTGGAACAAGTTTAAATAAAGATCTGTGATGTTTTTCATTGTTTCCTTAAGTCAGTGCATGTGAGATTAAATATTAAGTTAAATTTTTCTGACAATTTACGTTCTTTCCCAGAGTTTGTTTTGTTTTGTTTTTTTTGTAGAAAAACTAACACTATATGGATTTAAATCCTCCAGAGGAAATAGTAAAAAAAAAAAAGAAACTGACTACTTGGTTTCCTCTCAGTTTTTTGGTGGTAGTTAAAAAATGGAATAAGCGTGCAGTGCAGCTTAATAACGGTAGAAGCTGCAGAAATCAGAGCAAAACAATTCAACTCAGCTTCTGAGATATAAAAAAACACTTGTTATTCCGAATGTTGGTGATTACAAAAGTGTTGCTTTGTTGTGTAAGGCGTTAATTACACAGTTGAACCCCACTCTCTTCCTTAACATAACAAGATGTCAGAATGAAGCTTAAAGAAAAAAGAAGTGCCTGACATTACCAGAGGGGGAAGAAAGGAAGGTCTGTGCATCTGCAAGAAGTTCTTGATCATCGAAATAAGAAGGGAAAAGCGAGCCAATAGCTAGGCCTGTCGCGATAGCAAATTTTACTGTGCGATAAATTATATTAAAAACTATTGTGATAAGCGATAATATTGTGCAAAATGATAATGTTGTCATTTTGAGACCATTTTCAGCTAATATTATGATAATGCCAAAATGATGCAAGTACACCTTTTGAAAGACTGGAACTGAAAGAAATTTTAAATTAAACAAAAGCAATAAATAGAACGGATTCTCAGTCTTATTAACAATGAATGAAAACCAAACACAACCAAAACAATCAGTATGATAAAGTCTTTGTTCTGGAAACAAAATTGCCATTCAAAAATATATATAAAAAAATGTTAAACATGTGGCTCAGAAAGGAAAAACCGGCAAAACTGCCAGTTAGGACCATTGTATTAAAAAAAAACAACTAGAAAAAAATAAACTGCGCATCGTTGCTGTTTGTGAAGCTGAAATATCTCCCCTCATCACTGTGTGTCAGCCGGATCTGTGAGCAGTGACTGAACCGTGCCGCTGCGTCACGACGCTGCGCTTTTTCACATATGCCGGAACACCGGCCCAAAAGTAATAAATATCATCGTATCATATCAATAAAACTTATCGCCCTCATTTTTTCTTGTCGTGCAATTAATTGACTTATTGCTTATCGCAACAGGCCTACCAAAAGCATTAGGAGCTAACGCCTGCACCCCGAGAAAGCGCATTACAACTGACTCCACCAGCCAAGTTTGACTTTAATAGTGCAAGTGACCATAATGGATAAGACGTTTTGAGAGCTTTAGAATAGCATCAGGCCTGAATGAACAGACACAAGAAAAACGAGTACCCTTATGTACACTCTAAGGAATGCAGCAGAGGATATGAATGTCCTGCCCTTTGGATGAGGGCAATATAACAGGGGTGCGAGAGGTCTCCATTACCTTCCCCCTCCCTGCTCCTGACTTTTTATGAGGTGTTGTTTGTTTGCTAATAAAATTGAGGGGCATTGACCACATTGTGCTGGGAGTGAGGCCCCCTTAGTGGCCCCATCCGCCAAGCACTACATGGCACGCCCCCCAAATGTTGTTTGTGTGTTGTGTTTCTTGTGTTTCTGGAGTTTAAGTGCAATGAAAACTGAGAGGCATGTTGCCACAGGGTGCAGCCGAGGAGGCAGACTGCAGGGATTTAATTAAACAGACAAATACTTAAATCACCTCTGTAAGAATCATCTTCGAGTAGGAGAGGCCTGGAGGGTAATGCATTGTCAGGCTGGTGTTGTACGAGTCATCACCGTGATTGGCCACTTTTATGGCAACATTGAAGTAGTTAGCTTTAGTAACCAATACTGTCGCAGACCTAAAGGAACCAGCATACGTGTTACATTAAAACACATCAGTCTAATAATTAAAAATGAATTTGTCGGACACTTACGTGAAGTTGAAATCCACATCGAGTTCAGCGACACAACTGTCATTATTTCTACAGTATTTTTCAAAGGGAACCTGTGAAAAATAAAACAGTTTTCTTTCATCGCTAAACTTCCCTTTAAACAGCAAGCAGAGTGCTGCGCCACATCTCATGTTTATGCATTTCCTGCACAAGATTTAGAGACCAAGCCCCTCCCATTCTGCTCCTGTTGGTTAACTCAACTCGTTTGGCACCGCCTACCATCCTGCACTAGAAAAGCTGAAATTTACAATTAGAGTAAGTAATGAACGCTACACCCCCCAGTAGAGGATCATTGACATTTCATATAGTTATAAGTGACAAAACTTAAACAGCTTTTGCTCCTCATTGTCACATATGTGTGCTTTTTCTCAGTGGTACAGATAGCTGCTTGTGTTCAACATGAGGATAATGTTCAGCTATAATGTTGGCTAATTTGGTGACCTGTCCAGGGTGTACCCTGCCTTTCACCTGAAACACTGCTGGGATAGGCCCCAGCTCACCCCGCGACCCCTAATAGGAACAAGCGGTACAGATAATGACTGACTGACTGACTGTTGGCTAATTATGACAATTTAGTTTTAATTTCAATGTGTTAAACTGGTGTAAATCAGCTTGACAGGCAAGTCATTGGCCTGTTTGCTACTTCCTTTATCCATTTCCTGTCACACAAATGCAGACTCTTTCCAAAACCCATTGTTTATTTTTAAATTATTTGGGTTTTCTTTGTTCATTGCTAGATTCTTGTCTACGAATGTCCTAGTTTGTGACTGTAATTCACTGGTATGCATTTAGTTTTATCAGTTTGTACTCGGCTTTTGCCTTCCCGGCTACTGCAGTGCCTGTGGTTGGTTTTAGTAAAGTAGTTTCATGCACTTGACTACTGCCTGTGAATCCTGCATTATGATGCAGATCTGAAGTGTAATTTAGCCACCACAGAAGAAAAATGTACCAAGAAAAGGTACCACATATGCAACATGTTTTCAACAATCTCTCCTTTAAACTGCCACCTCAGCCAGATGGGAAAACAGATGTTTCAGTTATATTTCAGCCACATTACAAATTCATTTGACGGCACTGTAAAAACCTCAACAACAGCTTGTCTTTTGCTGTCCACGTTCAGGATGGCATTCGCGTTCTCACTGTCATCTTGGGAAAAATTTAACTTAATGTTGACAGCTGACAATGTGTCTTTCACACATTTCTGCAAAGTAGAAGAAGAAGAGTTAATTTCAGATCTTTGAAGGGATCTTCAAGCTGTAACAGGAAGCAGAATCATTCAGCCACAAGAACATGAAGCTGATTAAGCTGATTATTTTCATACTGGCATGAAGATGGGATAGGTGAAGCATGTTTCTTTGTTGATCAGTTCGTAGGAAGATGTTAAAGTCCTGGCCTTCTCATCAGTTTGACTGAAGAAACCTCGATAGATTTTTCTTATTGGATCAATGTTGAGCGTGTAGGAGATGTTCATTCCAGAGTTCGCTGCTCCTGCAAAGGCATACAACTGGATTAAAACAGCACACACAGCAGCTTTTACCGAAGATCTGATTAATGTAAAGTTCCCACCTTGTTTACGTTTTATTGTCTCTTCCATCTCAAAGCAGACTGTCAAGTTAACCATGGGTAAATTTTCATCTCTGCTGAACAGGCAGTCAATTTTTTCAATGCTTATCTCTTTGGGATGAAACATCAGTCGAGCCATGACATTAAAGATAGACTTGGACCTGAAAGACATTAATTAAAAACTGTTTATAGTTAATGATGCATGATGGAAGGTTAAACATGACATAGTCATGATTTAACTTTCTTCATAAGGTTGAATCTTTATTATAGTGTAGGCGATTATTGTCTGTTGTTGCCGTACAAAGAGCACAAAGGTGTCATTGGTGTTTTCAAGTTAATAGAATAAAAACTTCTGAAAGCACATTTAACCTCATACACACACACACACACACATATATATATATATATGGCATAAACGTTTAGGCTTAATAAGCAAGTGGGGCTTTTATGTGTTGACCTCTAAGCAGGAAATGCCTCAGCATTTGGTTCCAGTACTTAGTCCTGAGCACATCCTGGCTTTGAGATGCTAAAGCATTCGAGATTGTGAACAGTGTTCTGATCCACATATGTGAAGTACACGTACCTTAGGACAACAGCAGCTCCCTGAGATCCAACCACAATATCTGGGAGCCCATCATTGCTAAGGTCGATGCGTCCGTCTATGGCTTGTCCGAAGAATTTTATCGAGGGTTCGATGTTTTTTCCAGTGATTCTCTGGAACAAGATATTTAATAACTGAAACAGTGACATCTGTTTGAAGGTACTTATTATAGAGGTAATAGAGAAAAGATGTTTATACTTAACACTCTTTTATCATTTTTTATTTTTGGCTTTCTTTGCCGTTGCTACAATGTCCTCAACATTTAACCTTTAAACAGCCGATTTTTCAGTAACAAAAAATCATTTATAAGATTTGTGTAAATAAACCTGCCTGAGCCATCTCTACCACTTGGTATCATTGTGTTGTCCCAAAGTAAGTGCTTGTTATCATTTCTGTTTGAAATTTTGACCATTTCACAATTTTAACTACATTATTAACTGTCATGTTAACCATTTAATAAACAAAAATAACATTAATTAATAAAATAAACTGCGAAGAAACATGTACCTTGCTTTCTTCTTAGGGCAAACTTTAAAGGGTTTAATGAAACTGGTTCCATTAGGTTTTGCAATCCATGCCATAAGATCCTGAATCTTATGTAAAGAGTCTGACACTTCCAATCTTGCATTTTATTAGACACTAAAAGTTTTGATTCTGATCTGCAGACTGAGATTTAAATGCTTAAAATGCTACCAAACATGGGTCCACCAGTTTTAAGTAAAAAGAAAATTAGTTCAAAGTGTATTGTGATCAGATGACATAGTAATAGTCATTTTTACAGGAAGTGATGAATCAGAATTCACTTGTTTCCATCGAGATCTAGAGAAGCACTTCGTGTAGCGAGTTGCACAAGCCAAGTTACAGCAAGCCAACAATGCAGAATGGACACGTTGATAGTAGAGTTCTGCAATGCACATCACCCACCCAATCCACCCACACACACACACACCCTTACTCAGATGGACTGATGAACCTTACTTTCTCACTGGATGACGCACCATAAAAGCATATAAATGTTTTAAACACCTGGTTCAGATTCCCGTTTCTGTCAAAAGGCTGGGAGAAAAACACTTCCCAGAGCCATAGTCATTCCACTAACAGGGAGCAGTGTTGTTTTGGTTGCGAGGACAGAACATGAAGCTGGATTCCTTCACATTTGGAACACATCTACACACTCCAAACTTGACAGCTTTTCAGAACCTATTGTTAACTCCCTCCCTCTCCAGTTAGGGGTCTGGCCGTCATCCTCCATAACACCCTCTCTTGTACTGCACATTTCAAATTTACTTCCACCTCCATACATCGGCCGCCTCCAGTCATCACTCACCTCCAACAGTACTGTCAACCAGGGGAATACCCATGTCACATCTTGTCTTGATAACTGGTCTACCCCTACAAATTCATCCATAAATTTCAACTGGTCCAGATTTCTGCTGTTTCCAGAACCCTCATCACAGAACATATCGACCTGTCCTTCAACAGCTCCCAGTTTGCCTATATTGATTTGAAAATCCTGTTTTTATCTTTCAAAGCCATTTTCATCGTTATCAAGTCCCACCTTGAAGAAAACTAAATGAAAATGGATAGTGCCTGTTGGGTCCTCAAGCCCAACGATAAAAAAATCTAAGTATGTAGTGTGCTGTGTTTTAGTTTCTACAAGCCTCAAATTCCTGGATTCCTGTGTTAGTTAGTAAAAGAAGGAATCGAACACGGTCAACTTGTGGGGTGAATCGATCCAATCTGTTAACTGTACCATGTATAACTCAGAATACAGCAGAGACCAGCTCATAGTTACGTGGTTGTATTTAATATTAGATCCAACAAGTCACTGTTAATTAATGACTTCATCATTTCTCCCAGTTTAGATTTTCTTTTCCAGACTGAAACATGGTGAACAGAAGACACACGTGCTACAGTTCTTAATGAAACAGCTCCCCTCATTTTAGTTTTATGAATAAATGTCGAAATGGGAGGAAATTGGCAGGAGAAGCAGCTTTATTTAAAGATTCATTCCAGTGTGAAGAGATTTTATTTGGTGATTTTACTTCTTTTGATTATCTTAGTTTTATTTTAAGGGGCGTTTCAACAATCCCATTTTTAATCGTCTACAGAAGTCCAGGACACTGTAAATTTTATTTATGAATTTTCTGTCTGTTATCTCTACTGATTTTTACTGGGGATTTTAACATTCACATAGATAACATGGTGGATGGTGATGTCAAGGAATTTTCTTCCATATAGGACATGTTTGGTTTAGGGCAACAAGTAAAAGAACCAACCCACATTCGAGGTCACATTCTGGACCTGGTTATCTCTAAAGGTGTTGACATTTCTTCTGTTGTGGTCACTGACTCGGCCTTGTCGGACCATTTTCTATTTTGTCTGATTTACTGATCACTCAGAACGTCCAAACAAGCTGCTTCTCGGTTAGGAAGACGTACATTAATGAAAGAACATATGCTGAGTTTGTGGAAGGCAAAGCTATGTTACCAACAACCAGTGCAGAGTCAGCTGATGGACTCCTGGATCATTTCAATCTGAAAGTCTTGAATGTAATGGATGCTGAAACAGAAAACCCCATGGAGAAACACCACTGTGGTCAACAGCCTAAAAAAATGCAGGAAAACTGAGCGGAAATGGTGGAAAAATAAACATCATGAGCTGTAGAAACAAAGCCTATAGCATATATTATCTATAGTTTTTAGAAACAAACTATAGCAACGAGCTGTGCCAGGCCAGACAGCTACATTTATCTGGAATGATTAACAAGACCGTCAACAATTCTCCTTCTCTGTTTGCTATGATTGAAAAACTTACAGATCCTCCTGTACAGATAAGCCCAGAGCTCTTTTCCACTGAGAAATAAAACACATTTGCCAACTTTTTTAGCAAAAAATTTTTAAAAAGTGGGCAAAATATTATTTCCACATTGTCAAACAATAAAACTTCTCTGTGTTTAAAACCTGGAAATAATTCTGATGTTATGTCACAATTTAATATGGTTGATTTAAAAATCCTACAAGAAATAGT
>JBAMHW010000004.1:33089513-33099994 GCA_037177495.1 Rhadinocentrus ornatus
ATTAAAGTAGTCTGATATCAATCAAGAGTTATACCTTGCAGATTACTGGCCAAGTAGTACATTACACCCACCTCTTACTCTTTTAAGGTGAAATTTGGCCTCAAAATAATCGTTTTAACTTATCAAAAGCTGATCATGGGCCCTGTAATTGTCAATAAAACAACAAAATGTTGTTTGAAATGGCTACAGTTTGTTCAGGTAAGACATATTTCACAGATTACTGGCCATCTACTTTTTTTTTCTTTTTTCTTTTTTTTGTTTTATTGACAATTACAGGTCCATAATCAATTTTTTGGCAGGCAAAAACCACGACTCTGAGACCTAATTCCACCTTAAAAGAGTTTTGGAGTAGATGCAAAGAAGTACCTCTCAATCTGCAGTGTTAATAAATCAGTTTAAGCACGTGCAAAAGCAGACTTTCTTTGTTCATTTAGACGTTTTGTCACTTGTATTCGCGTACTATGTCGGTTTTACACCGAGAAGAACAGACATGGAGAGAAGCTGAGCAAAACGACGCTAACAGGCAGCGCGCGCTCCCGCGGCCGTGTAATCATTTTTTGTCAGACATTCACTTTAGGGCACAACACCGGAGACGTGTTGGCATCGGTTGAGTGGTGTTGAGGAACTGCGCCTGGAGAGGTGTTTGCCATGGGGGTGCCAGCCGTAGGAAATGTGCGTCGGCGAGAAAGATTGATGAACGTTGTGGAGCTTCAGCGGCTTGGTTAAAGTGAAATGGCTTTCTTCTCAGAGGTTTGTGTAGCGCGACACCCACGAAATGGCCATAAAGCACGCTTAATTCCAGTGCACTGGTTGACGATGATAAGCTGCGACAACTTTCTTTGACTAGATTGACTTGGATTTACCGGTGACCATGGAAAACTCTGTGGCGCACAAGGACGAGCACGAGACTGCCACCAGTCAGACTAAAACTCAGCTGAGTATGGGTAAAGAGTGGTGAACCTCACTGCTAAAGCAAAGGCTGAGACATGTGAAAGGTTGCAAAAGGCAGAAAGGTTAAACTAAATAAGGCGAGTCATTTAAGAGAAACTATAAAAGGTTGAACGGAAATGGGCGATGTTTCTGAAGTGAAAAATTCTTTGAATGAATTTATTGAGTTATGTGATGAAATACACGATGTTCACAATTCTATCATAGGTTTATTGCTACAAGAAGAAAAAGAAAGGCTTGAAATTTGGTTTAAAGCAATAATGATGATTAACAACGATATTGTTAAAAATGCTAAACAGTGGTTAATGCAACATCAAATTCACGAGGTTCAAAACGAAGGTACTGGTGACAGCAAAGATTACTGTCATGATGATAGCATTTCTAATGTGGGCAACACTACAACTAAGATTGAGACTAGTTCTAAATCAAGTACTTCGCCTGCAAGAATTAAAGCTGCTGCAGAGAGAGCAGCTCTTTTGGCCCGAATGGCAGCATTAAGGGAGGAACAAGAGCTACTGTTAAAAAGGAAAAAGGAGCAACTCTGTAGCAGCAACAGCCAAGCTGGACGTTTTGCAGTCTGTGGAGGAACAACATTCAGCTGCAACATCAAATGGCATATAAGGGAGCAGAGGAGGTTATCAACATCTGTCCCACTCAGTTATAAGGCAAAGGTGTATGAAACACAAGATGGAATAGACAACAAACGAAATTTTCCGTTGTCATCAGAACAGGGACAACTGCAATCAATGAAGACCAGACCAAAGCATTCAAAGGCAGGTTTTATCCCATGTGACGCAACTGATCAGCATCAAGGACTAATCCAGAGATCTCAAAGTGGAGGAACAACCACCAAAGGAACTCAACATCAATTAAAAGACCAGATGGTATCCAGCGGCATGTTTACTATTATGGAAAAACAAAATAAAATAATGGAAACACTTGTCCATCAGCAGCGTTGTTCAAGTCTTCCACCACTTAACATTCCTGTGTTTGATGGAGATCCACTTCAATACCATCGTTTTATAAAAGCATTTAAGCAGGAAGTAGAAGAAAAAGCCAGGAAATCTGACTGCGTGTTTTACCTGGAGCAATTATAAGAGGGCAGCCAAGGGAATTGGTCTGTAGCGGCCAGCACGTCTCCTGAAAGTGGTCACAATTTGGCTAAGCATCTTCTAAAAGAACATTTTGGAAATGGATACAGGGTTGCTACTGCATACATGGACAAGGTGTTGGCATGGCAGTCAATAAAATCAGAGGATGCCACATCCCTTCAAGCATATGCTTTATATTTGCGTGGTTGCTGTAATGTGATGCAGGAATTGGAATATATGGAGGAGTTGAACATGCCACCAAACATAAAGATGATCGTCCCTAAGTTGCCTTTCAAGCTGAGAGAAGGATGGAGAAGTAAGGCCCATGATGTTATGGAGCAATATGACCGCAGCTCATTTACAGGATTTAGTAAAATCTTTGGAAAGGCATGTAAAAATGATGTCTGATCCCATTTATGGAGTCATTGAGCATGTACAAGAAAGAACAACAAGCTCAAAACCATCCACACTTAAACACCAAAGGTCAGGTGGAGTAAAGGGAAGCTTCGCCACAACTATAAAGCCGGTCGACTCTTACAAGCTGGAGTCGGATGATTCACCAAGAGAGCTTTGCTGCTGCTGCTCGCATGCTCACAGCCTGGAAAACCGCCAATGGTTCAGGTGTAAGAAGCACAGAGACAAGATGTCTTTTCTAAAGGAGCAAGGAGTTTGTTATGGCTGCCTGTGTAGTGGACACATCAGTCGTACCTGTACAAACCGCCCGAACTGTCAAACTTGTGGTCAGCAACATCCAACGGTGCTTCATATCGATAAAACCAGCGAGCCCATCAGGCTAGTCTCTACTCCAACACAGTATAAAGTCTACTGTTGGAGCCAAGGGAAGTTATCAACAGTAGGTCAAATGGTCCATATGCTATAAGAACAGTACTGGGATGGGTCATCAATGGACCTTTACATGGAAGTGATAGCAGCACCACAGCAGTGGTAAATAGGATTTCTGTGGCGAATCTGGAGTTAATGTTGCAAAACCAATACAATCACTTCAATGAAAAGGCCTCAGCAGATAAAGAGATGTCAAGGGGAGATTTGAGATCCTGAAAATGAACAGTCTTTGCCAAAGTTTAAAACTATTTCTTTCTCAATGTTTGATAACTTATAACAAGATTTGTGTTTCATTTTCCAATGTGATTTGTCAGTTTCTGTCAGATGGACCATATTTTGTATGAATGCACTGATGTTTAACTAAGAAAAAAACAGAATAACTTGAGATCTCCAAATACCCTTGTCAGTAATTGATGAAGTAGGAGTTGTTACTTCTAAATCAAGCAAAATCATTACCATTTTTTACATTTATGAACTAAACTACCATTTTATTGTCCGAGATATAACACGTTTAATGTGCAGAAATTATGTCACTGCCCTGACCACATTTCACAAAGTTTGGAAAATATCCTAATATGATCCAACATCGTCTTTCTTTAACTTACAACTAAACAAAGTGATTGTGTGTTGTTGTTTTTTAACACATTGACATTTTAATCACATTTTCAGTTAAATGAAAGTTGTTAGAGGTTCAGACAAAGTTCAGCATTAAAATCCAGATTAAAGTTCTCTGTGATTCGTTCTTGCTTTGTTCAGTTATCAGCCGACGAATTCAATCATTACCAACAAAACAATTACCAGTGGTTCAAACATGGTTTCCTACTTTAGATAATTTAAATAATTTATGTGAAAAATACTTTTTGTGTGTGTGTGTGTTGGGGAGATTTATGAGGAAATTGCAGTTGAAAGACACCATGAGGAAGTGCTCTATGACTGGATTCCAGAAAAACACAACATATCGCAACACTTTCACTGTGACGGTGCTTATTTAATAGATAACAGTGACAAGCTCTTCATGCATTTTGTAAGACAACAGCTTTTTAATTTAAAATTATTTGTAATTGACAAGAAGCAGTTAAAAAGTACTTCATATACTTCTGGCATACAGTAAAATAAAAGTACCGTTGAGTAAAACACTGTTAAAACTCTCGGTTTCCTCAAAATGTTCAGATTTTATTGTTGCAAAAGTGCCCTTTAAACTGAGCCAAATTTCTCCCAAAGGAGATAAATAAAGAAATTTTGAATCTTTAAAATTCTACAGAAGTCACCATTTAAAGGTTTATTTATCACCTTAACTACAAAACCTTTCACGTAGTTAAACTTCGTACCTTTAAACCACTGGCTCGTATACAACTACTACAAGATCGTGCTGTTAAAGTGAAGAAGCCAGAAAATTTCCCTCTATCTTTTTAAACAATTGGATTAAATGATCAATTAATTTAGACACAAAATAAATTCATGTTTCCCTAAATATTTATTTTAGTTGTTTTCTAAACTGGCATATTAGAAAATAGCAGTTTTTTTTTTACCAGGTGATGCAAATACAGCAGCTCCTCAAAGACATAAAAAATAAGAAAGAGGCAATTTGACTTGTTTGGATAAAAATTTGGATTTTAAGTTTATTTGTAAATCACATTTCATGTACAAGGCAATTCAAAGTGCTTTACATAAAATATCAAAAGCATTATGGTGAGGATATCCTGTATGAAGCTTGTACTAACACCCATACCCACTCACGGGAGAAATTTCATAAACTTTCAGATTTTATGTTTTTTACTTTTAGCTTTTTTTTTTTTTTTAGTTAAGTGTCAAACATATAAGTGTACAAAGTTGAGACTATTTTAAAAAAGCAAATTACTGTTAAAAGAAAATAGCTGTGACATAACTAAGTCATTTAATACTTTTACACTCCCTCCATGACTAAATAATCACCCAAACGTGCCATCCAGTAGATTAAAGCTCATCTATTAATTTTTTATTAATTAATCTTACCAGCAGCCACCATGTAGATGAGGAGGGAAGCGCGACGCAGTCCAGACATTTTTCACCATAAGGCTGAATAGCTGAATACTGCTGCCGGAGCTTCTTGACACGGGTGTGTGTAAACAGAATTTCCTGTGCACCTTTTAAAAAAAAAAAAAAAAAAGTGGGTGTTTCCGTAACAGATGGTTAAACACTTCTGCTGTTTCACTTCTGAAAATGATTGCATGTCCTCTGTTTAACACTGATAATTCCCAAATCCTCCGTCTTTCACTTCTTACTTTTTATCCCCCACCTATCACACTTCACCTTGCGTATGAACTTGATCAATTGAACACGTTTTTAATCGCTGGAAGGAGATGAGCCAGCTGTAGACATTTTTTATGTTACGGCGTTGATGAAGAAACAAATAGAAACGTATTTATAAAATGCCACATTGCACTCACTGGTTACTTTATTTGATTCTCCTTGTATATGTTTGACCCCTTTCACCTTCAGAATTGCCTTAATTCTTGGCATCATAGATTCAGAAAGATGGTGGAAACCTTCCTCAGAGGTTTTGCTCCATATCGACATGACAGCATCACACAGTTGCTGCATCCATGATGTTCCACCACATCCCAAAGCTGCTCTATGGGACTGAGATCTGGTCTGTGGAGGTCGTTGGAGTCCAGTGAACTCATGGTCATGTTCTAGAAAGCAGGTGGAGATGATCTGAGCTTTGTGACATGGTGCATCATCCTGCTGGAAGTAGCATCAGAAGATGCTACACTGTTGTAAATGGAAATTGACTTGTACTTATATAACAATCCAGTCAGTTTGACCCCTCAAAGCATTTTACACCACATTCACACACACCCCGATGGGCACATAGCCACATCAGGAGGTTAAGTGTCTTGCCCAAGGACACTTTGACATGTAATCAGTGCAAGTCTGGAATGGATCCACCTACCTACCTTCCGGCTGGAAGACGAGTGCGCTTCCTCCTGAGCTACAGCCGGAGGAAAGGGACAGACATGGTGAGCATTAACTAAGAGGCCAAAAGTGTGTCAAGAAAATATCCTCCACACCATTAACACCACCAGCAGCCTGAACCGTTGATGGATGGCCGGACGGATCCATGTTTTAATGTTGTTTCCCCCCATTTTTGACCGTACCAGCTGAATGTATCGGCAGAAATGGAGACTCATCAGACCAGCGCTAAGTTGCTGCCATCAGAGGGCGGGAACACAATATACCAGTTTAGAAATCGCTGCACGTTTCAGGATTGATTTTAAGGTTCTTTAAACGTTTATAAATGTCTCAATGATTTTGGGCCTTCTTATTTATCTGGCTTGCTTTTAAATTATGAACTCTTGCAGAACACAAGGGCCTCTGGTACCGGTCTTTTAGTTGTTCCAAGAGTAAGGACCAAAACCTACGGCGAGGCCTATTTCCACTATTAAGTCCTCGTCTGTGGAACAACATGCCAGACAACCTCAGGGCTGCAGAGACGGTTGATATTTTAAAAAAGAGGCTTAAGACCCACCTTTTTAGCCTTTAACTGAATTTTATTTGATATTTATCTAATTTAGGTTTTATTTTTATTACATTTTATTATATCTTATAACCTTTTTAGCACATTATTTTATGAAGTCCCTTATGTGTATTTATTTATTTGTTTATTTATTTAACTCCAGTGTTTTCCTCGTGGGAATTCTTTGCACCAGGAGCTTTGCCCACTCAGTCTGGGGGTTATTGCAACGTGATCGCCCTTGATCGGGTGGCTGCGCGGTCCTGCAGCCCAACGGCTGTGTTGTGGACTCTGGCCTACCCTTGTCTGGATGGTTGCGGTGGCGGCCGTCTGTTGACATGGGTTGGCTGACTCCTGCTGTGATCAGATCCCTAAGACATCGTTTCCTTAAAAACCGCTCTGTTTGTGGATGTGTGTGACAGAGAAAATAATGAATGTGTTTTTTTGTTTCTGTTTTTTATTGCTTTGTTACTTTATTATACTTTATTATACTTACAATGTTTTTACCTTGTGAAGCACTTTGTGTTGCCTTTGGAAAGAAAAGTGCTTTATAAATATATTTGATTTGATTGGCTGATCAGTTATTTGTGTTAAGCAATTAATCTTGATAACATAGTTTAGCTTAGCATATTTAAATGAGCTCATTATCTGTGGCTTTACACTGTAGTTAAAAGCCAACACAAGTCACACAGTGAACTGGGTGTTACAGTGAGAAGCTCGTGAGAATCCCAGCCCTCCGTCCCATTATTGTGGTGAAAAAACACAGAGCAGAATTACATTACACCCTACTTGGATTCACATGAACTACTAATAAGATCATCTTTTTTATTCATTAGGGACAGTGTACAGTTAGTTGGGTACAAGCTAGTTCACATCAGCAGTCCCTTCCAGATGTTAGCAAACACTTTAGAGGTGATATCTCAAAACTGTGAGTGCCAGTGTATTGGATCACTCACTGATGCCCATTGAATCAGTAAAAGTAGAAATATACCATCCCCACCCATAAATATACTAGGAAACCACTATCAAGCTTCACAATACATGATAGGGTTAAAATAGAAATGGGTTAATCATTGTGTAAGCTAAATTGGATGAAGTCATCCCCATCATCTATTAATTCAGCTTTTTTCTTCTTTGTGTGTGATGCCCCAGCTGATCAGATTGCATATTTGCATGTTGTTGTATTTTTGCAACAACACAAACATTTGGCCACAGAAAAGGATGTACAGTCTAGTTTCTATTCTGCTTTGAGCCATAAATTGCTGATAAATGACTGAGAAACAGGATGCGGGTTATTTTTCTAACCTGGAATACATAAATATAAACACACTAAACAGTTTTTGTTCAGTTTATCCAACTAGTTGTCTACATGCTGCTTGCTGAATGAACCTTAAGAGAGAAGTCTGCAACTGGACATCCCTGTGTTATGCATCCCAGAGAAATGATGTCCACATGTGAGGAGAAATACAAGGCTATGTTCTCTGGTGACACTCCTCCACTGGCTTCTATCAGAAGGCTTGGGAATTCATTCTTCAGCGCACAGGCTGCAATGCGGAGCTCCTACAGATGACATCAGATTTGGAGATGTGCTTATTTTTTTAAAGAAATGAGAAGCAACAATAAATGAATTTAGTGTTTTTAAACTTTCCACCTGTGGTTGAAAGTTGTCCAGCATAACGATGTCAGCTCCAGCTGCAGCTGCTTCTCTTCCCTCTTCTACAGAGCGGCACTCAACCTCGATTTTACTGCTGAAGCCGCACACAGAGCGGGCTGCTTTTACAGCCTGAGGAACAAACAGAGCTCTTTTTTCTTTGTTTGGTTTTATGTGTGTGCTCAACTATTGTAATACTGTAGACACACCTAAACTTATGCAAGCTGTCAAACTTGACAAACATTTACAGAAACCAAACAGAAAAAAAGAAGAAGCAGAATTTCAAAAGTTACTCATCTTATTGTAACATAGGGAAGGAAGGACAGGGCTTAATCTTATAAATTAACATTTGATCATTTCTTTAAAAAAAAAGAGTCTGAACAGATGGAAGAATAACTAATTAAACAATTTCATATGAGGCAAAAATAAAAACAGAAACAAAACAAAGCATTTTGCAGCCGCGCGGATCATGGAGACTTGTTTCTGAGAGGGTTTGTGTGGTGTCCACAAAGGTCCAAAAGCAACATATCAGACCACAGAAACTGTGTCACCAATGTATGTTTTGGAAAGTAAATTTGAAGGCTAGTGTGTGTGTGTGTCTGTGTGTGTCCTTTTATGTACATATTCCTACTAGGTCTCCCTATGTCAGTTTTCATGTTGTTCAGCAGGCTGCATGGGGATGTGTTGGTTAGCGCTGTCACTTCTCAGTTCCTTTTCAGCTAACTCAGAGAAAGGATTGGGCTGGGGCCTTTCTCTGACGAGTTTGCATGTTCAACCCACAAATATGTGGGCCTCTCTGTGAGTCCTCTCATCCCTGGACTGACGACCTGGCCAGGGTACACCCTGACTCATGGCTGATAGCAGTTGGGATAAGATTTTCTGTATGACATTATATTATCAATCCCTCATATGGATGTGGAGGAATTTGGGCCTGATATTCTCTTTCATTGTTACTTCAGGTAATTGAAGTTTGCAGCATTAGTTTCTGCAAAGCTTTCTTCAGGTTCCACCACAATATTTCCGGGTTGCGGGCTGGACTTTGACTGGACCATTTCAACATCTTGATTCTTTCTTCTTCAGTCATTTTGTCCTTTGCTACAGTTTCAGACAATTTCTGTCAGACAGATGGACTTATATTTGACTCTAGAATACTTTGGTTTACAGAGGAGTTCATGGTCTAATTAATGACTTCAAGGTGTCCAGGTCTTGTAGCTGCACCAGCCCGAATCATCATTTCTCCGCCACTGTGCTTGACAGTTGCCATAAGGTGCTTGTGCTGCTGCAAAATAATAAGTAGCTAGAGCTTTACTCCTTGGCTTTATGTCAGCTGACATTAAATAGTGTAAAATGTAATCTATTTGTTGTTTTTGTTAAACACTAACTGATTCTTAGGTGCAGCTTCCTACCTCCGGGATGCTTCCTGATGCCCAGACATGGTTGTCCTTCAGCATCACCATTGCACTCAAGTCCTGTCTGTGCATGGACACACCGCCCACCAACATAGCATACTTCTCTACCAGCCGAAAGCCTGGTGTGGTCTTGCGTGTGCCAGCCACTTCTCCATGCCAGCCGCCAGCCTTGGCAACTTCTTTGAGTTGAGAACAGCGACTGGCAATCCCAGAGGCACGGGCCAAGCAGTTCAGAGCCGGTCTTTCCCCAAGGAGAAGGCACCTCGCTGGGCCTCTCACCACAGCAGTCAGGATGACAGCATCTACACCTGCGGATGTTTCATCAAGAGAAAGCACAGGTGAAGCTCAATTGCAAGTTATTTCTCACAGTGTGCAAATAATATGTAGGTGTTTCTGCTGAATGTTGTGCTTTGATAATTCACTTAAAACTTTTTCTTTTAATGTGATAAAAACATTTCAGGGCAACAACGCCAACCAGCAAGCATCCATCTTTTGAACTAAATATGTTGTATCTAAAAGAGACTTTTTCATACTTTAATGTAGCTCATTAAAAAAGTGTACCAAAAATGTACCTAATCAATATGATTAAAAGATGTTGTAAGAAGTTATAACTATTAAAGACTACATTCAGCAGGTGGAGCTGGGAATTACAGGTGACTTGGAACTTTATGAAGCAACATTTTCTTGCGGTTGAGGGAACGGATCTGGCAAGAGGGATAAAATGCAAATTCCATTTTGAATGAATGGAATTTCTCCTGAGGGAAATTATAATGTTAGGACCTGATCTGCAACATTTAGCTATTTATTTAAGAGCACATCTTACAAAAAGCATTGCTGTAATTTTATTACTGTATTTCAATGAACTGAAGAGTAGAAGATTACACAAATACTGACTTTGTTCAAACGTGTCAGCACTCAAAAGTCTGTAAATGTATTCCCGAGTCTTCAAGACTTCAAAACTCCCTGCCTCTCACCTGATACAATGCTGGGATGGGCTCCAGCTTACCCCGTGACCCGTCATGGAATAAGCGGTACAGATAATGACT
>JBAMHW010000004.1:33137058-33155521 GCA_037177495.1 Rhadinocentrus ornatus
AGGACCATGGTCTCGGATTTTGAGGTGCTGATTCTCATCCCTGCCGCTTCACACTCGGCTGCGAATCGCTCCAGTGATTCCCTTTTTATCTTAAGAATAAATGAAAATGGAAGCTGTTTGTTATGTGTCTCGTGTTAAAATCTTGACAAGGACTCTGAAAGAAGAGATCTTGTACTGTATGTTTGTCGGTTCCTGGTTACATTTAGGAGAAATAAAAACTATAAACAAAGAACTGCTTGACAGCTGGATGGAAACAGTTACAGCCTCTGTGCTGCTAATAAATTTGGTAAATATTTAGCACAGTTTTTATTTTAATTTCACCCAGATACTACGATTCCTTCTGGCCATGTGCTCATTTGAGGCCAAGTTAAGATCATCCCCAAAAATATAAGATGAGTAGAACACCCACCTCTACAGTTCAGACCTGTGCAGTGTTGACAGTCCAAAGTCTGATCTAGAACAAGAATACTCATTCAGACTTTAATCTAATAGATTCAAACCATTTCAATAAAAGGAAATGCGTTCGGAAAAAAAAATCACGATTCAAGATTTCTTAATTTACTTCCCTTGGGAGAAATTTGGCTCAGTTAACGATGCATTTCCAGAGTTTAAATTTTAGATACTGAGAATTTTATTATGAAGATTTGTTTTTCTACGTGACTAATATCTGTCTGTAAAGCCATTTTCAAAGCTAAAGTGATTCATCTAGTACATCTGAAAGAGGATCTGGAACCAGCAGCTGTTCCAGTTTGTGAGCTCTGGAGAGCTGAATGTAGGACAGCTCTGCTGTAGCTGAGACAGGCTTCGTGTTAATTACACTTCAGTTTATTCTCATTCCCAATGAAGGAAGTTGTTCTATTTGATCAGAAACAACAAACAACATTAAGATTCAGATTGATCCCGGACTGGGAAAGTATATAAATAATAATAATAAAACACAGTTGACACTGCAGTCATGTGCGGCTAAATTCAAGCTGTGAAGGACAACTCGTTTGGCCGTGGATCTGTTAGTGCTTTCAGGCACACATGGCTCTGGTCCTGATTCCAACTCTGTTCTGGAGTCTAAGGACCTTGGTGCTTTCTGGCGAACCGGCCCATGTTCACACCAGTTTAACCAGAATCAAAGTGGGAGGACATGGAAGACAACAAAGTGCTTGAAGATGCGTTTATGGCATTGATGGTTAAGTCATCAGACACCATAATAACCAACCAAATATTCAGACAACTGAGTAAATTTTCTACGTGTCGGCTCAGTTGTCCGCAGTCATGTCGGTCAATTCAGGCGGTAAAATAAATCAACTATGACAACTTTGGTAGAAGTTTTTTCTTCAAAAAACATAATTAAACTTAGTAAATACATTTATTTATTTTGTACCGCAATTCCCGTCCTGCTTTCCAGATCACTGATATTTACCTTCTTTTAGCAGGCATTCATTCATTCGTATAAATTATATGAATGCCAGCTAAAGAAAATAAATGATGTCATAACTTTACTACGGTATAAATGACTTCATATCTTGCATAGAAACATGCAGCACAACTGCATCATGATCTCTTTCCATCTGGATCCTCATCATACAGGATCAACCACGGTAATAATTCTCCAGATGTTGGTCGTCTGTTAGCGAGAGTTTGTGGGCTGGAGTTGACGTCTGCATCTCGTAGAGAGCAGCGTTTCCCACTGCAGTTCTACGTGACGGCTCACTTCACTGTAACTCTGTCAGACAAACACCGTTCTGGCGTGGAGGGAAAACCAAGTCCGCTGCTAACTAACTAAGGAAAAGGATCCCGATTTTCATAAAAATTAATCTCCAGAAATGGAAAATTTGATTTATCGATTTATCGATTTTATCAATTTATCGCCCAACCCTACTAGGAGCATTTAAAAAAAATGCTGATATTTTAGTCCATTTTACACATGGTTGACGTGACATAATTTCCAACATGCGTTCTGTCAGTTGATGGAAGGGTAGCCCACCTGTCTGTGTGTGTGTGTGTGTGTGTGTGTGTGTGTGTGTGTGTGTGTGTGTGTGTGTGTTAATAAGATAAATAACATCAGGCTGTTTACTTCTTATAATAAAAGGGCAAACTATAAACCTCTTGTAGAAGAAAAGGAACCTTAAATAACTCCTGTGATCTGGGCAAAAATGAAAACAGACTGAATAACAACATAAAAAAAACTATTCAATATAAAACAATTAAATATAAAAAATATAAAATAATAGTTTAGTAATGATAGAATATAAAATTAACCTGATCTTCTAACCTGCTGTTGGGAGGTCCTTCCTAATGCTGATATCTTTGTCAAACAGTTAATTTTCTTCTCAAAATAACCAAAAGAAAAGCAACTTTCTACATACATGGGATTTAGGAAACTGAAAGTGGAAACTTTATAAAAGTTTATAATTTTTCTACCAACTAGTTTCTTGCACAAGCAGACACACACAGACATGCTTTACATTACCAGCCTCGGTGACCCCAGGGCCAAGCAGAGCTTCTTTATATTTGCGTAAGCTTTCATCATCCTTATCCAGCTCTTGGATCTCCTTCACAGACTTCTGGGCAGGTGGCTTGTAGTTGACGGGCTCTGGCTCCTCATTCTCAGCAGCAATGGCTGCAAGCTGCTCTGCAGTCACATCATCCTCAGCCATGTCTGGACATGAGGAGGAAAATCGGGTTAATGCCATGGAAACGGTAGTTTTATAGCACTTACTCATTTTGACCACTCAAAGCAAGTCACATTCACCCATACAGAAACACTGCACTTCCTAGGGGTTATCTATGAAGACAAAAAGCTGACTGGTCCAGTGTGCCATGAATCATCTGTCTTTATGCTGCTGACGTAACACTACTGTGTGATATCACCTAACCAGGCTTCTCTGAAATAACATCATCAACACAGTCACGAACGAGGCGTCATGCATCTCATGATACAGAATCTCTCCTGGAGGGCAAGAAGAAAGCCTCGCAGGCCTACAAAAATATTTAGGTCATGGAAAAGGGGCTGCGCTCCATTCAAATGACAAAAAATGAGGGATGAATATCCTATATAGACATCTATCTCGCTCTCAGTTATATTACATTAAAAAACACATGCTTAGGAAGTTGTGACTCAAGAGAACATTGATGAAGTTAAACCGCTGCCAGGACAATTTCACAGAAAATAACTTTGTTCTTCAGGTTTCCCAATACAAGGGTTGTCAGGAGGTTACAGGAGGTTAATGCTGGAAATATTTCCTTCACTGAAACACAGCGAGTAACAAAAGCAGGAAGCGCTCTGCTTGTGCCAAGAGTCTTGACATTCATATTGAGGCCATCCCACCAGCAACAGGCCACAAACCCACTGGTGAGACTGAAAAAATGCAGCACAAACAATATGTGTCCACCTTAACGCTGGTGGTTAATATCCAACTTTAGCTTAGTCACTTTAATTCAGTAAAGACAAGCTCCAGCAACACTGTGAGAGACAGTTAACATAGCCAATTCAGTTATATGGAAAAACCAGCACAACTATTTCACTATTCTAAACTATTTAGCTGGATTAAATCTTCACAGGTGTTTCGGATATGCCGGTATTTTGGCAAACTGGTCAAATGACTCCACAGAGCGATTTAATAAATACCCGATTCTGATGTGATAGTGACTGACCAATCCACTGGCTCCACTAGTGTCATTTTTAAATGATTTTCTGATTTATTTGACTCTACAATCTGCACTCCCAGTAGCCTACACAATGGAAAACTAATATCGTACACAGATGTGCAATAATGTAAATTCATTCTGTATATATGCTCTATACACAGACTTCTAGATAGGTTTTTTATACGCTTTTTGTTCTGTAGTTATTATTCTTGTCTCTGTAATGCTGTTTTTTGCACTATTTTGCTCTGATATCTTTGCTGCTGTAACACTGAAACTTCCCCACTGTGGGACAAATAAGAGATTATCTTATTTTATCTTAATTCATTCACTGACCAACAGACTCTGGAAATGTTTTGAATTACACGTGCTCACATTAACATTTCTCCACTATTAAAACTGGATGCTGCACATTTAGGGCTTCTCTCTTCCACACTTAACATGACCTCAATGTTAACACATTATCAGTGATTTTAAACAAAGCTTCTTTTCGTCCCTGCTCAGGTTTAAAACTGCTAACTTATTTCAGTGAAATTTTACTCTTATATTCAGAGAGTTAACACAACACTTCGTAATTGTGTTCTAATGTGTATTTGACATAAGCTCGTATTGCACAACAGCAACAACATTACAGAGAAATTCCAGCAGCCACAAATTTAATTTCTCGATCTGATTTGAAGTTTCTGTGGATGCCTCTAGCCAGGTCTAACTTTAACTAGCAGCCATGAGAGGGATGTCTATAAGCAGTACAGGACCAAACTGAACCAGGAACTGCAGCAATAAACATACCTGAGCATGGGCCAACAACCTGCTCTATATTTCTACCTTCTATTTCTTTACTATTAAAACACCATCACAGACTGGTTCTTTTGCATAAGCGCAGCATCATATGTCACTTAGAGGAAATTACAGTGTAGCTTCATTGGAAGATGGTCATTATAAAGTCTCTCCACGCTTAAAACTGGAAATCTTTTAATATTAAATTTAAAAATTAAAATTAATTTAAAATTTCATAATAGGTTTGTTTTTTTTTTTAGCTGAAAGTCATTTAAACTGTCAGTAGAGGTGGTGTTGGAGGTGGGGACTCAAGAATATTATGCAACTACTGGCATTAAAGCTACCGCTTCCTGCCTTCTCTTTAATGGAAAAGCTTATAGGGGCTGAATGCAGAAGCAGACGGTTAATGTATAAAGTCATACCAATTAAACACCAAGTACGATTTTTTTAGGGGTGGGGAATCATCCTGTCCACTTGGACTGATGCTTAATATATTTTACCATAATTAACATTAAGAGACCAACTTGTGTGCCATCATCATCTTCATCAGAGAAGCCCTGTATTCCCCAGAGACAGAGCCACCACACCCAACTAGAAGAGAAGCGGGTCAGCCGCCTGCTAAACAAGTCTTTTACTTCAGATTTACAGTAAAAAGGATGTGATTCACTCTGTCACCAGGGTTTACTTCATCTGTCTGGCCTGTACTTATTCTGTGGAAATGCACATTAATGAAAACAGCCAACTAGACTGCAATTGTAGACCACGTTTTGTAATCCACCTCATCGTGTGGCATAGGGTTTACAGTCACAGCACACCTTGCTGTTGTTTGTTTTCTCCTCCATGTTCTGAGTTGTCAAACTGTGGTACTGATGCGTTTACAGCAGTTGGCAAATTTTAATAAGGGAATTTATATCAAACTCATACAAAAATAGATGATTAGCTGTAGTGTTTAAATTAAGGGTCACGATTTCAACATAACACATCTAACAAGTAGCATAAACTGTATTAAGAATTATAATATATTTAAGTTAAGTCTAATCAAACATTTATGTCGTTACGAGTAAAATTCCTTTAGTATTTTGGTTACTGATATAAATAAATTGACCGAATTTAGTATTTCAACAGCCATCCTCCACTAAAAAGACGTGGGAATGATGTGCAGCGGTGATGGATGTGGGACACATCTGCCTAGAACTTGACAAGAGCTTGATTAAAGTAACTGCTGCAAATACCATGTAGCCGCAAGCTAACAATCTGGACTGGCTCTTTATCAAGAAACCAGCTAACGTTTTGATTTTGGCATCAAGTCACTGCAGCAATAACTCACGTCTAACCAGCTTCAACGAGTTCGTGTATTTACACGTCAAAAAGCGGGTGAACTTTTCTGGGTGTCAGCTGTCTCTGTAACGGGGTGAGACTGAGACAAGTGGGTAACGGGTTCGCTGTGAACAATGCTAACCGGAGCCTAAGGCTAAGGCTAGCATGGCAAGTTATCTTCCACTGACAGAGCGCGAGCGACTTCGAGGCGGTTTGTGCCGCGTGCGCGGGTATGGGCGACTCATTGAACAATCTTATCAGCTGTCCTTGACACTGAAAACGCCTACCTTAGTGTTGAAAAAAGAGAGGTGAGTCCAGGTGCTTCTGCGCTTAAGTGCGTTGGTTGCTCTGAGCTCTTGTGCAAGTATGGCGAACAAGGGAACGGCGCCGCCCCGTGCGCCTCCCGCGGGACCGCGCGCTCTACGCAAGTGACGTAGGTCGGGCATACATTTGAATTTTATTTTATTTGCAGCGATAAAGTACGGTAAACTGCATAAATTACAGTTTTGTTTTCTTTGTACCCACCCTAGGCCGAACTTGGAATAGTGTTCCCCAACTCCGGTCCTCAAGGCCCAGTGTCATACTCTCCATGTTTTCTTGCTTCAAAACACTTAAATTAACGGGTTAATAGCAGACTTGTGCAGATCTTGCCGAGAGATCTATTTAGAATCAGGTGTGTTGCAGCAGGGTAACATCTAATTCCTGTAGGATAGTGGGCCCTGTGGACCAGGGGTGGAAATCAATACAACGAAGTAATATATTAAATGTTTTGATATTATAATGATTTCAATAAAGCACTGCACTACAGTACAAACGCTTTTTTTTTTAAAGTAAAAGTAAAGAGTACAGAATGAAATATATAAAAAAAAATTTAAATAATAAACAAGAGACACAGGGAGCAGCCTATAGGACACAAATCATTTAGATAAATCAATCAATCTTTATTTATATTTAACTTTCACATACCACAAGGTACCCAAAGTGCTGCACAGATAAAATAATACATCAAAACAACAATAAAACAAACAATAAAAGAGAAAGATAGTAAAAAGCCTGGCCTAATGATCGTGCTCTCCGGAGTTAAAAGCTAATGTAAAAAGATGAGTTTTTAAAAGAGATTTTAAATCATTCAAGGTTCTGGCAGACCTCACAGAAAAAGGGAGATCGCTCCAAAGTTTAGGGGCTACTCAGGAAAAAGCTCTGTCTCCTCGAGTCACGAGTCGAGTCCTAGGGACTACTTACCTCATATCTGACCTCAGAGCCCTACAGGGACGGTGGTGGTGCAGAAGCTCGGAGAGATAGAGAGGAGCCAACCCATTTAAACATTTCAAAGTGAAAAGTAAAAGTTTAAAAGAAATTCTGAAGGAGACAGGCAGCCAGTGAAGGGAGAGCAGAACAGGAGCGATGTGCTCCCACCCTCTGGTCCCAGGTAATAGGGGGGCAGCTGAGTTCTGGACCAGCTGTAAACAGCGGAGGAGAGACTGGTCAGTCCCAGAATAAAGCGAGTTGCAGTAGTCCAGTCTAGAAAAGATAAAAGCGTGAATGACCCTTTAGGGTCTCATGAGTAAGATAAGGCTTGGTTTTGCTATTAAGCCTCAAGTGATTGAAACTAGACTGGACTACTGCACTGACCTGCCTGTCAAATTTGAGGTTAAAATTAAATAAAACCCCAAGATTTTTAATAAAAGCACGGGTAAATGAGTCCAGAGAGCCAACAACACTGCTGCACCGTGCCAGAAGGTCAGTTTTCCCAAAAGAGATGACTTCTGGCCCCGGAAATGTTTATAAAACCTGTTGCAGCAATAATGCTGTTAGAACATTGTTCCAGGTTATTCATGTGTTTTTCTTTTACAAAGAAGAGACATTCTTCTGTCTTGCAACCATTTCAAACAAACCACACTTCTTCATACCTCAAATTGTACTGCCAGACTTTTCACATGCTAATTCAGGACAGTAGAGTCTGAGTTTTAGCTCTTGGATTATTTTTGCACTTTCTCTAAACATTGCACAGCCCGAGTTCTGGCTGAACCTGTGGGAGCCTTCACTCCTGAGAAGATTGGAACCCATGTGGCAACATCTCCTCTTTAGTGCCGTTACACCTAAATGCTTACAGATGTTTCGTTTTTCCAGGCACTCTCTGCTTTTTGGCAGATTTTTTGGTTAAATGATGACAATACATGCATCTATAAAATTTTTCTTAGAAATGAATGCTGTCTTACTGTTTGCCAAATTATTCAAGTATTGAACCGTGATAAGTTATTTACTATTTCTAAAGTTTTGACATTGAACTTTAACTGGTTGTGAAAGGAAAATTAAAAGTTTTATAGTAACAGTGCCCTGCACGACACTGTGGAATCCTTCAGTAGCTTCTTCAGCTGCACCCACATTGCAAAGTCAGGTTATTCATCCAACTATCTGCTACACCAACATCCACATTACATAAAAATTATAATTATTTTCCCTTTCCTGTCCCTATTAAATGCTTTTTTCTCCTATCAACATAGTTTTTTTCCATCAGGATAGTACAATATAAAAATAAAGTGCAATATTTCATTTGTATCGTTCCATGCATGCTCCTGTACAACTAATCGGGACATCATTCAAGAGGCATTCACCGTGTAAAGCTTATAATGCTGCGGTAACATGAATTGCTCCAATGGCGGAAAAACAACGTCTCATCTTATCTATACCGCAAGAGAACCTTGCAGCAATGCTGATGTTGCATGGTTTTCAGTAAATTCATGAAGGTGCAAACGATGTCAGGAAAGACCGTTTAATCGTGTATATTATGTACAAAACTCTGAGTAAGCCCATATGTCAAGTATCAAGTGACAGAAGTGATTCACATCAACATTACAGTAAAGTTCATTACAGATTCACTTGTACATTATTTAAAAAAACAACAACAAAAAAAAGAAAATAAATCCAATTACATAGCAAGTTTGGTCCAATTATTGTTCTTACACTTGATTCTCAAAATATAACAACTATAAAAATACTGGAGAAAAAAAATAAAACAATATACGAGTCCATATAAAAAAATGACTTCAAAAGAATTAAGTCTGATCCATCAAGGATATTCAATTTAGATTAAAAAAAAAAAGAGACAAGAGTTCCTGGAGTGCTCTTAACTGGTGTCCATCTGACTCTAAAAGAGAAAGTGAAATCATCAATAATCACTGCAAAGTCAATATAAGGAGAGAAACACCAGCAACCCAGATTCATACCTGTGCGTTGTAAGCATCCAACTGAGCGTCCAGCTCCTCTGCAGATAGCTGGGGTCTGTTTCCACCTCCCCTTCCTCGACCTCTGAAACTTCCCCTGCTGCCACCTTGCCTCCTTTCAAACCTGGGCTGACCAAGCCTGCTCCGGTCAAACCCTCTGTTTGAACTGCAAACGGGTATAAACAATTTGTTTACGGCATACCCACAATCCCCAGTCATTACACACCCACCTCTTACCTCTGTGTATCAACTTCTGGAGCCACTAGCTGGATTTTCATGGGGCGACCTGAAAAGAATTAGCAAGAATGTTGATTCCTCACATTTCTACAGCAGCACCCAACAAACATGGCAAGATAACCTCAGCCTCACCATCAAGTGGGACACCATCATAGTGCTTCATGGCTTTGAGGGCATCTGCCTTATTTATAAAGTGGACATCTGCAGTTCCTTTACTACGACCTGAACGGTCATAATGTACAGATGCGGTCTTTAAGGCTCCAAACTCTGCAAACAGGTCCTAGATAGCAAAACAGAAAACATCAGGTACCTTATATACACAGTGTGTAGTGAGACAAAAGGGACTCATAACTCTTTACAGAATTACCTTGATATCTGAATCAGAAACGCCAAAGTCCAGATTAGAAACCAGCAGCTTGCCGTCATTTTCCACACTTCTGTCTGCTCCTGCAGTTTGTCTTCTTTGTACACCAGCGTGCTCCTCAAACATGTCGTGCTGCCATTTGTCTGGCAACTCTCTGGGCTGTGGAAAAGACGAAACACACACTAATGGGTAAATGTACAATGGCACTTTATTTTATGTATGCTGTCAAAAATTCATACCGATCCCCAAACCTGCAAAAGAAAGATGTCCAGACTGAAAGACGGTAAATTAAAAAATAAATAACTAAAAAGGTAGTTTGATGACTTTTTGGTTCATGGAGACGTTTCTCCTCTCAGGTCTGATTCCCTACCAGCTGAAACGTCTTCCAACGACCAGAAATGACTCCAGTGCTGCATAGATTATCTTTACCTGAATCTATAAAAACATTTCAGGATTATTACAACCTGTAAACAGCACACACTTAACAGAATAGTCAAGATTATTCCTCGCAAAACTATTTAAAAATATATATCAACACTCTTGTTTCTGGCTGTTAAGAGTTAAAGAAGAGTTTCATATGATAAGAACTCAGAAAGTCCATCGCCTACACAGCTCAGTGTAGATGTGAGGTGTAAATCTGGCCGCAGGGAGATAAATCCGGATCAACTTCTCCCGTTACTTTCAGCTTTCACCAGTTTAACAACACAACTGATGGATAAGCCCGTTATCACAAATATCCGATAACCCATTCGCATTATTTAATCCCCGTTCTGCTGAATACATCTTCTTATTCATACCCTGGTGTATGGCGTGGGTCTGTTGTTTCTCTCCCAGTTGAAGTTGTTCTGTCGAGTCCTCACCGGCGGCCTCGACGATCCACCGGTCCGACCTGAACTACTACCTCGCCTGGACGATCCTCCTTCACCTCCGCGGCTTTCTCTCTTGTTCATCTTGATAATCTCGTCCAGGGACATACTCATCTTATCCGTCATCGTGTTTAAGTTTTAAATCAACGATTAATAAGAACAAAGAACTTCGAGCGTCGAGTTGTTTTCCAGGTGATATCCGGCGGCGCGACGTTGAAATTGGCGGAATTAACGTAAATAGTTTGCGGAAGTGAGGAGCTAAGCCCCGCCTGTTATTTTCTTCTTCTTTGGATTTTAACAACAACCCGTATCCTACGACTTACGCTACTGCCACCTACTGGTCATACTCAATTGATAAACATTTACCATTGGTAATATGATTATGGAGAAAGAGAAATTCGATAAATACATGAATACATTATTTATTTAAATATAGGTAATTATTTCACTATTAAATTAATTGCTTAATGTTCGCCAGGTTGCAATGCATCATAAATAATATAAATGTACCTTGTGTGAGACTTACTGACATCTATTATGTAAAAATGGGCATAGAAATTGCAAATGTTTGACCGTCATCTGAGAACCCCTTGCAGACTTGCTATCTGGAGTACTTGGACAGAGATTATTTCAACTACCACCAAGTGCACTGATAAACATCATTAGCACATGTTTACAAAAAAAAAATGCTTTGAAGACAATGTGTGCTGATCTTAAATCAGAGAGGAAAAGGTAACTTGAATGGTAGGTAGGAGACAGAACCAAATAATTGTAGCCCGACCCTATCCAGACCACCCAGAGCGCAAAATATTCATCATAACGCTGCTGCCTACCATATCTACCCCCACAGTTAGAAGAAATCCTACAACCCCAGATGCATTAACTCATTTAATGTTTTCACTTTGGGATTTTGTTTTCCTTTTAAAAGGAGCCCAGGTCTTTGTAATAAGATGTTGAGGCATCAGGAGTGAGTATCTCTAAAGACTACAACACTTAAAGTTAGGGTGAGTGTCTCAGAAAATAATTTTGGTGACTGATGTATGCGTTGTCAGTGGGCCCACCCCTTTTCTTTTCACTGGTGTAAGAACCAGCAGCTGCAGCGTTGCTGCTCTTCAGCATCATGGATGTTTAGTGTAAGCCACAAAGCTTATGACACACTGAGGACAGGCTATGCACATTGTTTATTCGACCTTTCCCTACAGGCAGCCATCAAACAAATGACAAACCTTTCATCTGCAACAAATTAATAAACAAACCCATACTCACAGTACTTGTGCAACATCACACTGTTCTACACGAGCGCCTGTGTAGTCTATTTCAGTAAACTCACTACGGAGGTGCAGTCATTGCTCCCTGGGTGATACAGATGATAAATATGCTCCAATCACATGTGCAATTGAGACATTCAGTCTGTGTTAATGATGGAATGGGGTCAGAGATGTGCGTTTCGTAAGTGAGGCGGAGGCAGACCAGACGAGAAACACAGGTGCTTTTAACAGTCCCAGGGCCTTTTCCTGCCACTCTGTGAGTACTAAGGGTGTCCACCTGGGGGCGCTGTAACACAGGACAAATAAACACACCTGGCATCAGATGTTGAGAGCAGAGAAACAAAATTACAGTCTCATATTTAAAAATAAGTATTCCTACATGTAAGAACAACTTTCATCTCAGTATGTTATAGCAAAGGCTCTTACACTGTACTTTATGATAAAGAACATAACAGGATCAATATTTTTTTATCCTGCTGCTTCTCACCTCTTCTTGCTTTTAAAACCCTACTCAGTCTAAAATTAGGTAACAACCTTAAATAAAGAACATGAGCTACATCTCAGACTCCCCAGGCCTCAGTTAGCATGTTAAATGTTAAAGTTTATGACAGTACAATTACAAAAAGACTAAACAAGTATGGATTCTTTGGACGTTTTGTAGTAGAAAGCCTCTTCTCTTTAGAAAGAACATGGCAGCATGACTTAGGTTTGCAAAGCGGCATCTGGACAAACCATAAGACTTCCGGAACATCACTTTGAACAAAACAAAAGGGAGATGTTTGGTCAGAATTCATGGAAGCACGTATGAAGAACTAAACAGCACATCAGCTCAAACACTGTCAAGCACAGTGGTGGAGGGATGATCATTTGGGCTTGTTTTACATCCAGAGAATCTGGACATTTTGCAGTGATTGAGTGGACCCTAAACTCCTCAGATGTGAGACCATCTGTCTGACAGCTAAACCTTGGCTGAAATGGGTTCATGCGGCAGGACAATGATCCCAATCACAGCAGCAAAATTACAAAAGAATGAAGAAAGAAAAGAACAGGATGTTGCTATGATTTAAAGTCCAGAAATCAGTCTGCCTGAAATGCTGTGGTGGGACGTTCAGAGAGCTGTCCAGAGACAAATACCGCAAACCTCAACCAACTGAAGCGACGTCTTAAGGCCTAATTATTAATAATTAATTCCTCCAGTTACTGCTACAGAAGTTGTGTCTACAAGCTGCATAGGGTGGATTTAGTACCTCACACACTGATTCTGTATTATGGCTCTGTTTTTGCTAAATAAATGAAGGTGACCCAATTTTAAAACCTGATAAGGACCAGATTTTTTGTATGTTCTGAAAAGCAAAACCTTTAAATGAAAAGAAATTGTACTTTATTATTTTTTATGACCATATATCTTATCACACCATGTTCATTACTGTGCAGCTAAAAATGTATTTGACTGATTCAAACCTGCATTTGAACTTTTAGTTCAACTATTTGGCCTATTCATGCTTATGACACAACACCAACCGGAGCTCTTGGTGCCTCCCACCTTCTCATTGGTAGAACTTAATCTCTGTGTCCACACAATCAAAGAACAAGTCCCCCAGTTCGTCTCCCGGTATCTCTCCGTTGAGCATGGCTGAAATCTCGCTCAGACACTGCGACTCCAAGTCCCGCAGGGTGTCATAGATGGCTAAAGCTTCATCCTGAGGCAGATCCACAACACAGACAGATATCAGAAGATCAGCTTATCATTTGTTCAACTTTATGCAAGCTGCAGTGATATTTGGCACATAAGATATGCTCAACCTATCTATAACAAAGTATAAGATGTAAGAGCAAAGGATAAAAAGAGATATATGTTTTAAATAAGTTTAAGCAAGTACATAGACACCTAGATCTGTAACGTAGCCATTCAAAAATGACAGTTTTCCAACCATTCCGGTTTCTGTACACTATGTTATTCCTGATGGCAGGCACTGCTGGCCTTTTGAATACAGCCCTTAGTCTAATTCAACCAGACATCCGTGGTGGGAGACAGAGTCTTAATAACAGCAGTCACATACCTGCAGTTACAAACACCTCCATCTCCTCCACAGGCAAATTTACTCAGGCTTTATGTTGAATCAAGCTGCTCTCCAAAACAGCAATCTATACCTGGGGTCAAATTCATAGCAGAAACTTATATTATCCAGAATTTACCATAATACCAACAATATAAAAATAAATGCCTCGACTCTTTTGTAATAGAAAATGATGAGTTACAGGGAACAAAGGGCACCAAAGAGTCCATAAAATGGTGCTATCATATAAAAAGAGAAAAAAGAACATATGCATGAAATGTGACGTAAAATCTGTTCTTTAAATATTTTGTTTTGTGTGAATTTGTTGCATTAATCTCAGCAAAACAGCAGCTTTGCCCAAAACGAGGAAAAAATGGTTATTTTAATATTTTAAAATAAATTTTATTTGGAAATTTAATTTTTTAAATAGGTCTATCTTGCAAATAAACTTTAGGTCTCAATGGAATCACCTGTTTAAATAAAGGTTAAATAAAATAAATATAAAGAATTTTAAACTTCAACAGAGCTGATGCAGAGTGAAGGGTGGTTTCTGGCCATATGAGGGGGGAAGTAAACTTAAATGACAAAACTTTACCTGTTAAAATTGACTGAAAACCCCCCAATAAATTAAGTATTTTGATTAATTTGCATCAAATTTGATTAAATTAGTCACAATCCAATAAAAATGCAACCATGTTTAATGATTTCCATAGAGCTGCATTCATTATTTTTCATTTTAACAAAAAAAATGATGTTAATCGTTTCAGAAAAATACCTTGTAGGCATTTTAACAAAATATAACAATAAAAAAGTGTAGCATTTTAAAAGTGAGCCAATAGAACAGGGACTTTTTTGTTTTTGCAAGCATGACTGGAAACTAAATTAATCCTTAAACATGGTAGACTGACAGCGATCTTTGTTCTCTTCTGGACTCTGCAGACAGCTTTTGTCTTCATTTTAATCGCCTCAGAGTCACTTTAAAAAATTTCTTCTTCCAACAATCCAAAAGCATGAATGTTCACTGGTGATTTTATTTGATCACGCGTGAGAATGCCTAGCTGTTCCTCTGGTTTGTCCACGTTGGGCTTGTGACCGATGTTTACTTTTTCAGGAAGTATCCTGGGGCTCCGAATTGTTTACAAGTTGTACAGATGCTATTGCAGACCTGAACTTTAAAAAAATAAACAAACAACATAAAATAGCTTTCTTCCAATCACAAATGAAAAAAACTGCCTTACGTTTTGCCACCACAGTAATTTTATGGAGGCTAATCACAGCGCAGACAGGACACTGGCCTGTCTGTGACCTGCAGGTGATCGTATAATTACACACATACTGTACAATAATGTCAGACAGGACATCAGCTAAAACGCCTATAAAGATCCCAACTTGTTTCGCAGCTCTTTGGTTGCACAGACCGCTGCCCTCTTTGGCTTCATTGTGCAGTTGCAGTGTGCATATGTTTAGTCTACACTAATGCCGTGTGTCCCTGGCTGCACTAACAGTGTTCTGCTCTGCACTGCGGGTCTAACGTCCCTGTACTTTTTCAGCAACAACTCAATCAGATCAACTCTACCACCAGATCGCCTTCATAAAAGTGACTGCTTTGCATTTATACCGAACATGTGTGTAAATCCAGCACAGCCAGGATCAATGAGCTAAGTCATCCATCAGTGCCCACCGGCTTGGTCTCCATGTTGCTGAGGGCCACCTGGTGGGCCTTGTACAGGTCATGTCTGCGGTCCACCCGGCTCTGAAAGCGCGGCTGCTTCCTGACGGGGTCATCTGGGCCAAACTGTGGGGAGACCACCCTCACCACAGGGGTGGAACAGTCCGAGAAGATAAAAGGCTTGAATATAGACCTACCAGGGGGGCAGGTGGGGTGGGTTGACAGGGGGAGGAACGGGAAAGAGAGAAACGCAGACTCAGAAACTCCCATCAACCCAAATAGGCAGAATGTTGGAGAAGAACAAAAAAAGGAAAGAAAGAACACTGAAGTCTTAACAACATGTGCTGTCCAGTCCTGAAATTTTGCAGACATGTTCTGGAGGAGCTGCCTGTGGGTGTTTGCTCTGGACATATTGTAGTTTACCCAGATATCTTTATGGTGATAACGCTGAAAATGACTTCTTCTTAGTTTGGTAAACAACAAACCTGGAGGGGTCTGGGGTGGCAGTGAAGAAGTGGATGCAGGGCAGGCTGGTATCTCTGGGTAGGATGGACACCATGCTTCCTGTGGTACAGAAGCCTCCAGAGTCCATGCAGATGCCACTGGGTTTGTCCCTCAGAATGGACATCATCACCTCTGCCGTTACCGAGCCTAAGAGCAGAAAAGGACACACAGAGAGAAAGGCGGGCTGTCGCTGCAGTTTCAGAGTGCTGAATGAAAAATCCCAGCGTGAATGATTTACCATCATGCTGCCGGAGTAGCTCTGTGCCTCCCTTGTAGCGCTGCTTGGCCAGCTCCATCCTGGCAGGCGGCTTCTCTGGACTAAACACCTGAGAAAAGTTGAACTCTCCTTGGCCATCCCACCAGCCCTGAGCCTGGGCCACACTCCGCAGCTCCGGGTGCTCTGCTGAGATCTCAGTACTGATAGTCAGCTGGTTGGAGATGTTCTTCACACCCTCTGAAAGGAGCAGATGTATTTGCTCAAGCACATCAAACTATGGTCTAAACACATTTATTGTGCAATACAAATATCAAACCAACCAGAGCGCCTGTAGGGTTTCTCTCCGCCTGGCAGAGGCTTAAATCTCTGCATGTATACATGCATTAAAGCAACCATACTGCTTAAATTAGTTATTTACCACTAAACTAGTTTTTATCCTTAAAAAAGGTTAAACAGCCCCCCATACCTGACACTTTCTGCGCCACCCACACCCTTCCAGCAGTCTCCAACACCCAGGCCTCATTGCGATCCACCAGGAGGAAGGTGTTGTGGTAGCTGAAGGGTTCAGGATCCTCCTTACACTGACCTCCTTGGCCGTGCTGCTCAAGGAGGCCGGTGATCACCGTCAACGCTGCCCTGGCACTGTCGCCACGCTCCAGCCCCAGCCTGAGGATTAAAAGCACTCCTGTTTATCTGCTGCTTGATCAGTTAGTCTTTCACAAACCATGGAGACACGCTGAGTTGTGGGTGATGTTTACATGCTGGGCTGCAATGTGTTTGGGAGGAAGTGCTGGTTGGTGTGAGAAAGACTTGGCAGCTGTTTATTTCTTGCACAGTGATGGTTTGATATGAGCAATGTTTCAGGAGTTATTGAAACACCTGTAATAACATGCTGATCAAAGCCTGAGAGGATTTAGTTAATACTTGTATTGAGAACTGTGTCAGGATGCAGTCAGCACTCAGATTAAATTTCCTTCATTCAATAACCTGTTGGTATTTGCACTTTTTCAGGAATATAAAAAAATAAGTCTTCCACAGCTCACCGAACAAGGTCCATGCCCAGCAGAGCCTCTCCAGGGACTACAGGCTCTCTGGTCCAGACTGCCTCATTACCAATACACACTCCTTGGTCATTGGCTCCCATTTCAGCTCCCCACATCCAGGCAGGTTTACCGAGGACGACAGCATAGGTCTGCTCCACTTGAGGTATCTGGATGTAGGTGCACTGCACAAAATGAACAAGTTGGGGGAAAATGGATTCTGCTTTATTGAAGTCAAACCACATTTTACACATGACTTAGAAGACATGCATGCAATGCATGAACTATACACAGAAGAGAGGGCTCAGTATTTCCTCTTCACAGATAAATCTTTGTTGAGCCACTTTATAATACTGGCTCAAAAGCAGTTTCAGGAAAAAAAACAAAATGATGGGGTCGTTACATTGTTTGCATCCATCCATCATTTTCTGCCGCTTATCCGGAGTCGGGTCGCGGGGGCAGCTGCCTAAGCAGGGAAACCCAGACTTCCCTCTCTCCGGCCACATTCACCAGCTCATCCGGAGGGATCCCGAGGCGTTCCCAAGCCAGCCGAGAGATGTAGTCCATCCAGCGTGTCCTGGGTCTTCCCCGGGGCCTCTTTTCGGTGGGACATGCCCGGAACACCTCACCAGGGAGGTGTCCAGGTTCTACGTCCCCAGAGCTAGCTTTTGCAGCCGAGGATCAGACCGCCAGGGTCCCCGCCTCTGGCAGCTTCCCAGCTTCCCAGCTCACACTGCACCCGACCCCTATGGCCCCTCCTGCAGGTGGTGAGCCCACGGGAGGGGAGGCCCCATGTCATCCTTTTGGGCTGAGCCCAACCGGGCCCCATGGGCAAAGGCCCGGGCAAAGGCCACTAAGCGCTCGCTTCCGTGCCCCACCTCCAGGCCTGGCTCCAGAGGGGGGCCCCAGTGACCCACGTCTGGGCAAGGGAAGCCCTGGTACTTGCTTTGTCATCATCATCATAGGGGTGATTTGAGCCGCACTTTGTCTGGTCCCCCCCCTAGACACCTGTTTGTCATGGGTGACCCTACCAGGGGCATGAAGCCCCCGACAACATAGCAACTAGGATCGTCAGGAAGCAAAGGTGGCGGCTCAGGGAGGAGATAAGGTGTTTGCATTCAACAATCAGTCTTATGAATCAAATGTTAGTCACGAAAAACCTAAAACATCACCAATGTTAAAATTATCTCAAGGAAATGTGAATCTGAGCTTTCAGTGGCATCTGAGACCAACAATCTCTTTGGTAATCTGTTTAAAGACATTTGTGTATATATATATATATTT
>JBAMHW010000004.1:33173473-33187651 GCA_037177495.1 Rhadinocentrus ornatus
TATATATATAAATTCTGGCCATACATTCAGGTGAGCAAAATATCTGAGACAAACATGAAGCCACACAGCGTTGAGCTCACACCAAAAATCTGATCATCACCTGATTTCTGGAGATATCTAATTAAAGTGACCATAAAAACAGCATTATCTGATATCCTTTGTCCTTTGTTATTAAGAGAAATCAGATTAACACCCCTACTTCCACCTACTAGCTGATGTATTTTTGCATGCAGTCCAACATACCTGATTTATTTAGTTGTTGTTTTTTTTAACATCTGCGCAAGTGCAAAAACCCGCATTGCTTCTATCTTTTCAACATCTTCCATTACAAAGACGGAAGCGATGCAGTTGCAATGAACTGAACACAAAGGAAAACACAAATGCACTGGATGCTTTGAAAATAACAAGAAGTTGCATATGTATTCCAAAAGGAATCCGATAATGGACTAGAAAATGTAGACCAGAGTTTTTATAATGTCACATTCCAAAGGTGGACACAGTTGCATCAGAACTGTTAATTACAATTATCTGATTTGGATTTTGATGGTCATGTAAACAGGCTCTGTGTCACCAATGGCTGTATTGATGGTTTAAGTTCTTATGCTACGTGGATGGTAGCTCACTTCTACACACTGTGGCAGCTAACGTGGTTTAATAGACCTGAGATTAATTTAAGAATTTTCACTTCATTCTTGAAATAATATATATATGAATCCGTTACCACCTACTATTACTAATAAAGTGGGAATGAGGAAATTAGTCTGTAGCCATGCATTAGTTGTTCATGGGAAGTAATAAAGAAACTGCAGCCACAAGATGGATAAGCTTCTTTATGATTATAGCACACTTGTAACACTGATCATTCTTAAATTAATTTTAGTTGTAATTTTATATTATAAATTATAATGGTATCCTGCGATTTGTTTCAATAAATAACAATGTCATGATCATCATGAGACACTTAATTTGAGTGTTTAAGATGCTCATTTTTATGCCTTGCAGAGAAAGTAATTTTCTCGTTCCCTCCTATAAGAATCGGTGGCCACACAATGAAATATATCTTTTCTTACCTCCCCAGTCAGATCCATACCTTATAGGTTCCCGGGTGCAATGTGTGTTGTTAGCTGGCGGGTAAACCAGGTATAAATAAACCAGAAAGCAACAAGTAAAAATTGTTTTAACATCACAATGTTTTATAATCTGAACAACAGTTTTTAAAGCAGCATTGCTGAACCTTGGCTGATTTTTACTCTGCGGCACCCTTATAAATATTCATTTAGCGTCCATCTTGCATCCTGTCTCATTTTTAAGCTCTCTACAGTTAGTAAAAGTCTGTCTAAAAGTCTGTTGATATCTCTTGCTTAGTGACTTTCTTTCTTTCTTTTGCTTCCTCTAAATATGTCCTCTTGCCTTTATTTGCATGTTAAAAACTGCCAGTGTTTTGATATCCAGTTGCTGGCATGTGACGTAAAGCAAAACATCAGACAAAAAAAAAAAAAAAGAAAGAAAAAAATTGGTGTGTTTTTAGCCTTGTGACACTAAAGAGCAACAACTGCTCCACAATGATCTGAATCCAAGATTTTGATTTATTTATTTTGGGGGGGCTTCAGAGGAAGTATTTAGTCCCAGATTGCACTGGCTTACAATGCCCAAATTATTAATACAAAATCTTTGAAGCATTTTCTCATGGTACAGTCCAGTAAATGACATTCATATGAGCACACACTGTAGTTCCCTTTTCTAACCAGTATAATTAGCAAGAAGTAACCAGATGCTGTTCAAAGGTGCTGCAGCCACACAGAACTCAAGAATATCTGGGACTTTTGCTGGACGGATGACAAAAGTAAATTTCGCTTCAAAAGAAAAAAACTCTCTGTAAGACAGTTTAAAGAACCACAAACCTTTTCGTGTAAATACAAAGAAACAATATGTAAACTGAGACCGAAATAAAAACTGTCAAACAAGCTATTAAAACACAGTTTAATCATTAGGAGAATTTGTAACCCACCAATATTAAAGTACACTATAATTAAACGTTATTTAGGTGACTCCTTCTCATTGTTTCTCATTGTATTCTTGAGGAAATATGCTTAACTATTTAAAACTGCCAGTAAACAGCATTTTAACGAGGTGTGTGGTCTTCAGCTGAGCTCTTTGACGTGACACAGTTGTTTCATCCTGATTTCAGCAGAACTGAATCTGTCACGCTGAGTTTTTATTGTTCTGTGAAAATATTTTTAGAGTATCTGCAGAATAAAATGTTTTCATTCCATAATCTCAATAGATTTTGATTTTCTAGCAGATTTGTTGCAGCTTCCGACCAAGTAAAGTTCTCATGGAAAAGACATTTTCTAAACTAAAGTCTGGAAGATGTGCCTCCATTACATGACCGTGGTGTAATCAGGTCAAACTCAGCATTCATGAAATGCTGCTTCAGAGAAAAAGGAGCTCAACAGGTAGGAAGTCACTTCCCGCCGGCCTGTCTGTGGTCTGTGTTTGCCAGTTGATTTGAAGCTGCTCCACCAACATGCTGCAACAGGAAAGGAATTAACTCAAAGAGGAGACCAAATAAAAAAGAAAGAAAGACCTCAAAGTAAAAAGATGTTAAAAAACAATTAAATGTGTGCTGCACATTCAAAGTCTCTGCTGTCAATTGATACTCTGACATGTTACTAGACCTTCATTTGGCACACACTGTAAGCCGTGTGTGAGAATTTGATAGTCGTGTTAATTACTTGTTCGTTACTCTGAATGAGCACAACCAGTGCATACAGAAATGTTTGATTTTGAGTCAAGATTTGTGTAGCAGTGTTCCCATGTTTCATCCTAAGCTAAGCCAGCTCTCAGGAGGGTCTGACAGATTCACAGGCTGCAGCCACTCAGCCCTCCAGGTTCATGCAGCCGTGCTTGAAAATGTTATGTTGAAGAACCTGACGGGCCAAATGATTCATCTCACAATTAAATCACATATTAGACAGCTATGGTTTAGTTATATGCTACATGGCAAACAAGACAACGTTTTACAGTAAATAAACATTCAGAACAAGAACAGAAAAAGTTAACTGATTTAATAGAGACAGATATTTATTTAGAATGTTTGGAGAAGTTAAGAGACTAAATAATCACATCAAAAAGCAGAAATAAATGTAGAATATGTAATAAAATGAGCAAATATCGACAAACAGGAAGTACCACGTTTTTATGTGTGTAAGTTGTGTTAACTGTTGGATTAATTATGTTTATCCAGTTGTAAATATTACACATCATAACAGATTAAAAGATGACTAAGATATAAATTAGACATCATCCTGTTTTCAGAATAAATAAATAAATGAATAAAAATAAATAACTAAATAAATAGTTATGATAACATAAACCTATTAATAATAAATAACTAAAAGAAGCAGTTAACTTTATTTTAGCGTGAAGAAGTTCATTTATAGAGGCATTATATGGGATTCCACATGTTCTTCAGTCTCTCTCTCTCTCTCTCTCTCTCTCTCTCTCTCTCTCTCTCTATATATATATATATATATATATACGTGCGTGTGTACACACATTGTTTAGAAACATGGCACACCCTAAATGGGTTTATTCAATAACTGATGTTAAATTAGTTCAATGGGCCGAAATAAATTAAAAAGCAAACTGAGTAAATGAGATGAATCACGCAACAGACACATCCCAAATATATTCCCTGTCAACATTATGCTAAAATGATTTATTTCATCCATTTAATGTTCATTCAACAAGTTTTTTATTAATGTACTAATTCAACTGTAACAAAAAAACTAAACCAAGTATATTTATTTCATATTTATTAAAACATAAATTAATTGATTTTTTCATTGTATCAAAAATGAGAAACAATTCAAAGAATAATATAAGAGCCGTTGAAACTCAGCTCTTTTATTAAATCACAGAGTGGTTGAAAGTGATCCTGAGAAACAGTTCTCCAGACTTTCTGAAGGTCTTTCTTCTTTTTCTTTGAAGATTTGCTGCTTTTTTGCTCATTTTCACTCCAGTCCTTGTACCAGATCATGTATATAGGAAAGTGTTTTGACTGTTCTGTGGCTCATTCAAAGATAAAAATGGCTCCTAACTCAATTAAGCGATGAACCGGTGCTGTTGAGACATTACAGACAACTAAGGGAAAAACAAAAACTTTTTAAGTTGGATTGAGCTTTTTGTCACAAAGACATCATTTGTTCTAATTCTTTTAGATGCATCTATAAAACATAGCAAAGATAACACAGATTTTTGCCCTGCAATGAACTGGACCTGCCCAGAGTGTACCATGCCTCTTGCCTTGTAGTTGCTGGGATATGCTCCAGCACCCTGTGACCCTGCATTGGAATATTCAGGTATGGAAAACGGGTGGATTGGATGAATGGATAACACAATTTCTCAAAAAATAGTATTTTTGGAACGAGGTGATTCCCAAAGACGTACTAGCTGAAAACTTGGCACATCTCTACAATGGTGTGTTTTATGTTTATATTTTAAGAAAGTGGGGAAGTGGAGGACAAAAGAGTGTCAGGACTAAAAACTATCCAGACTAGGATACGAACTAGTATAGGAGATAAACAGGATCTGAAAGTGACCTCCCTCATAGAAACAAATCCAGCAAACACCTGACACCAGACCTAAGAGATGCATGTGGACCTTCAGCAGATCCAAGCCTCATCAGAAATGATCTCCGTGGAAGGGTGGCTGACAAAAAGCCATTTATAAGGCTGATGTATGCCACATGACACAAGAACTGGACTGAAAATCAGCAACACTGGGTTTGATGGAGGGATCCATCCCCTGTACACCTCGGGACTCAACATTTAGGCAAAATGGACGATCTTGTCCAAACAGAACAAAAGGCAACCAATGTCCTAAAGTCTGGAGATCTATTTTCTGAAAAATGTTTTAGAAATAACAGGAAGAGAGTGTTTAGATTGTAAAGCTGCTCAGACCAAAAATTAATGTTCAAGCTTGTTACACTTTCTTTGATCCTTTTATAGCCGAATGTAAGTCCATTTTCATTTTAATATGTTGGAATAAAGTGCTTATATTAGTTATATTTGAGTAAATTTACAGTTGTAACGGTTCTCCAAAGCGAGCATTCCTCCTCTCAGGTGAGACACAGCCAGCGGTGGTTGCAGGAGGGGGCGGGGCCTGAACGAACTGAAGTTGCGCAGCCTATCATAAAGTTTTTCAGTCCGCCGCTTACCTGCCCGACGAAGCGCTGATCTCACTTCACCTGGACACGCCACGATGGACACAGGCAAATGAAATACGATGAGGATTTTATCTTTTCTGGGCGAACAGAGCTTATCTCAGACCAGATAGTTTGAAAGGAAAAGCAGCTTCAGCTCCAAGAAGAAACAGGTGAGTCAAAGAGTTTTAATCTGCTTTCAAAGCGACTTCACTCACTTTACTGAGTGTCGCTGAATGAGATCTATATGACCAGAAATGACAGAATAATTCATCTAGAGGGTTTCAGAACACAAAGGCATATAAATTATATGTATTTTCTCATAAAGGAGACATTTGGTTAAATCTCGTCAATCGTGTAACTTCGATCGTTTTTTGTATAATAGAAAGCAACAGATTCATGAGAAGCTGGTGAATAATGAAAAGCTTAAATGTAAAATGAGTGCATGAATGCCTTTTTCTGTTTTCGGGTCTAATGACATCATTATAGAAAAAACATTTCCAGCCAAAAAAAAACAAGAACAACAAAAAAGATTCTCTCACGTGTCCCTTTTTTAAAATTAAACAGTACTTTGAGGACTATTTTTCTCTTAACAATTTGACAGGAGCTAAGTTCTAATTTTTTATGAAAAAGAAGTCCAAGCTGTGAAGGAATTTTTGTGTAAAGAGTATTTTAAAATGTAATGTAATTTTTCTTTTCTGAAAATGACTAAAAGTCTTCTGTTTTCTTTGTTTCACGCTTGCTTAAAATGCAAAATGCATCAGAAGCTGGTAAAACTGGAGTGAATTAAAAATTTCAAGTTAAAAAAAAAGTTATAATAAAAAAGACTGCTTAGGATCAATGCAGACCAGGGTTTCTAATAAAATATACAATAATTTTTGTGTTTGATATCCGCACACTTTATCGAAGTTTGTTTCATTATGTTTGCAGGGCGTTATTCAGACATGCCAGCTGTGTTATTTATGAATATACACACGGCTTATTTTACAGCATTAGTTGCACATTAAAATACAAGTCACATTTAAAGTTTGTTAGTATTTTAAAAAGAAATATATTATCAAACTTTAAACATCAAAGTAAATACACACTGTTATCCCAAAAATTACTGTAGAATGAATTAATGAATGTATCCTCAGTGTTTTTAACAACAGATGTGAAATTATTAAATAATTTAAATAATGTTGGTTGATTTGATGTTAATCAGTGCTTCATATTTAAGAAAATGCTTTGTTTTATATATAAGAATAAACATCGTGTGTGCATGTAAGTGACACAAAAATATGAATATTGCATCTGATTTAATGTTCTTCATTAGTTTCTGGTAGTCATTTTGTATTTGTATAGTTACATATTCATGTTTTTACCATGAGAGAGTTTTAGTTGTTCTTTTTAGAAACTTGACCACATGTGAACACTTTATGATACATTTAGACGTAAAACTGTTCAATAACAGCAAACCCGAAGCCCGTTCCTGTCCGTGTTCCTGAAAACTCTCCAGTATAAAACACACTCACATTCCAAGCCGCTTGTGTAAAGCCGGCATGCAACACATTTATGTTGCTCTCACTTAGGAAAACACAACAGAATGAAAAAAAAAATCTAATTTAAGTTTCTAAGAAGAACTGTTCTGGACCCGCTCTGCACAAAGCATCTACATATAATAGCTGAGCCTAGAACTGTCACACAAAGACTTAATATATATAAAATATATAAAGAATCTTTGCATTTAATCATATAGTTAGAGAGCAGAGAAAGAGATTAGCAGTCGGTAGAACATCTTCTGCTCAGGTGTGTAAAAGCATCAGAGATTAAATGTTTTTTTTAAAGTCCGACATTGATCGCTGCAGCTGTTTGTTTTAACTTGTCAAACATTTCCTTTAGCTTGGCAGCTGCACCGCGCTCAGAAACATTTGATTTAGATGAAAATGTGTTTGAAGCTTGTCATTATAGTCTCTTCTGACAACTCCAGTGACCCCCTGCCAGACTGATGGAGCTTCACTCCATCCATCTTGTACTTGAAGCAGGTTAAACCAAAGCGCTCGTAGGTGCCAAGTGAGTTCCCAGACTCGGACAAGTCTTCATCTGGGCTGTGACGTGACAAGAGGGTGATCATTATGCTGGATCTATAGATTTATGATGTATGAGGAAAATGGTCTTCAGGTTTGTTTTAGAGTCTAGTGAGCATGCTTAGTATTATTGTACAAGTGAGCTTTTAAGTTTACAGATCCAGAAGGTGTCATTTCTTTTCAGATCATCATGCGTTATTATATTCAATACTTTGATTATCGCATATCCAGACATATAATAATAAAATGAATCCGTTTTCTTTCTTCGTTGTTGCTCCTTTGTTGGCTTTCCTTTCAATGGCAGACTTGTAAAACGGCGTCTGTACTAGGCCGTGGTCGGGCAGGTTTTATGACCCCAACTCTGTCATTGCTGCGCACCATCCACCTCCTCATCCTTCCAGGTTGCCGTCCTCCGCCCCCAGGGCCCCCTTATACCAGCTGTTTCCTTTAGGATTTCAGATTGCTCCCAGCACTTCAGCGGACAGTTTGTTTACAGTGCTGTCAGTAGGCTCAGAGTCTGAGGGGGGAACATCCCCACATGCATCCTAGCATTCTCAAAAAATTACAGAGCAACAGTTCTGGCTCCAGGTTGACTTGAAATAAATCAGTTTGACCTTTGACATCAGACCTTTCATTTGGAGATTCCAAGCTAATTGCTTTACGATTGCATTAGGAGAACAGAGCATCCCTGAGTGGCTTTAACTCAGCCTTTGAAATGAGGAGTAAATCCTCATAGTTTTGCTGTATTGACTGAACAAATTGAGATCTACTAAAGGGGATCCTTCACTGCCAATCTGACAGACAACCCCTTGCATTCCACCTTTCTGTAATGGATTTACCTAGCGTGCAGAGTGTTGATCTTCTTGTCAATGTTCACCTCTTGCTTCTGGACAGCCTTGTACAGTTCTGGTATGTAAAAAATGGTATCGTAACACACAATCTCCAGACTGAGATACCAGCTTTTTAGAGCTTCAGACTGCTTTACTGTTTCCTGCTGTAAAGATAATTGTAGATGTTGGAGTTTGTGAAGGCGGAGGGGAGCAGTGGAAGTCAACAAAATTGTTAGGAGCCAGAACCAGTTTGGTTTTAAGTCCTTCTGGCTGGTTGCTTCTTGTCATAAACTTCCACAGACTTGTCCAACTTTAACAAGCTTCTTGTCACCTGTTGAAACTGGAGCCCCTCCTCCTGTGAAGGGCGCCTGTATGATGATGAGATGTACATAAGTGAACATTTCTAAAGTGTGCTGAGGACAGGATGCGATTTCAGAGCGTGTGCTCATAATTATATACATAAAATAATTGTTCTGGTGTTATTGTTGGACTCCCTTTCTCAGGCTTCTGAATGCCGTCAGTCTGCAACTGTTGATGCTTTCTTGCCGCCAGTGTGTAAGAGACAGGGTGTTTTACACGTCTTCTTTTGTAACTTGGCTGGAGGGCTGTTGTTGTAAATCAAGTGTGATTCATAAAAAAATGAAATAAAAAAAAACAGGAAAGAAAAAAAAACAGGTTCTTCTGTCTGCCAAGTTTCATCTTTACAAACCTCAGAGACGTACAAATAGACTTTGGCCTGCAGCCATACCTCCCTGTAACTTCTTCCTTTACCAAACTACTCTCCTGTCAACACTCCCCTTCGCTCTCATCCCTCCTCCCATCTTAGCCCCCCCACCCCTTGCTGCCGCCTCTGTGTAGGGCTGATGCTGTTGTTTTCTTTGCGCTTGTCTTTGACTGTCCTACATGGGAAGTACCTGGCAGCGGATGCATGTGGCAGGCCTCTGCCTGGACACGTCCGTCTCCCCCTCTCTTCTGTCTCCACGCCACGCAGCGTGAGAACGTCAGTATCTATGGAGACGAGGGCTGGTTACTTAAATTTTGTAGACAGGAGGATTTAGGCCTAAATGTCTGCACCTTTGGCTCAGAAACATTAGCTTCGTAGAGTTTAAGTAACTTCAAGATACGGAGTGGAACTGTAAGACAGTTAGTAAGAGTTAAACACTGATTCTAAGACATTTTTCTTTCTTTCGGCAGGATTTTTTAAGACAGGACCATCCTGATATCTGGTGATCTTCATAGAGTTATCTGAAAAGAACACTGAACAATCCTTTGAGCAGCTGACTTCATCTACAGCCTCGTACCTGCACCAGCTGCTCACATGGCCCACCCTTATGAACCCTGGTTACGGACAGCACCACCTAGTGGCAGCTCAGAAGACATGAACATCCCCTCCTGGTGGGACCTTCACCGAGATGTGCAGTCAGGGAGCTGGATAGACTTGCAGACAGGGCAAGGTGTTGGCTTACCTTCAGTGAGTCCAGGAAGTTCCATGGGGCTGCAGTCTTCTTTAGGGCCTTATGGCTCCGATCCACAGCTGTGCACCCTGCCACCAGTGCAGCATGCTCCGGCTCATTCGTCCCATCTCTTCCCCCAGGATGGCTTCAAAATGGAGCCACTGGCCCCTGAAATGCTACAGCAGGAAACGTTCTCTTTGGAGGAACCTCAAGACACCACTGTTACAGCTCGGCCAAAACCCCAGCGCCGCTCCTCCTCCCGAGGTGCCGGCCAAGCCATGTGCCGATGTCCTAACTGCATCCATGCTGAACAGATGGGCCAGAGTGCTGATGACAGAAGGAAGCACATGCACAACTGCCACATCCCCGGCTGTGGCAAAGCCTATGCAAAGACCTCCCACCTGAAGGCTCACCTGCGCTGGCATAGCGGGGACCGCCCGTTTGTCTGCAACTGGCTCTTCTGTGGCAAGAGATTCACACGCTCTGATGAACTCCAGCGCCACCTACAGACACATACTGGTGCTAAGAAGTTTAGCTGTGCATTATGTCCCCGAGTGTTTATGCGTAATGACCACTTGGCAAAGCACATGCGTACACATGAGTCCCCACCGGGACACGGGGAGGAGAGGATAAATGGAGACAGGAGGATGGAAAAAGGCTTTGATGCACCCACACCTTCACAGTCTTCATCAAACGTGTCTGCGTCTGACAGCACAGAGCCCCCACTGAAGCTGAAATGTGAGGCTGACCCATCAGTCTCCAGCGTTACAGGACAGTCCGGATGATCTCATCGTTTTAAATTTTAAAGACTTTTTACCATCTTCTCCCCTCTTGGTCGCAGAGGTGTTATAGTTTTACAAATAGAATAGAGAGAGTAGAAAAATCTCGATTGAAAAAAATATTCAACTGTGGGCCTGTGGATTTATCACCTGAGGGCACTCAGTGATAACTGTGACATTACAGCACCCAGAAAACAGAAGTTTTATCTGCTTGTAAAACTCAGTAGTTAGAAGGGAAAAACTGCAAAGAAGGCAGCAGAGCTGAAGCTGCAGGACTTGAACCACTGCTAGAGCTCCATTCAACAGACCAAAAGGTTGGGATGAGTCCAGCAGAAGATGGCTTTGTTTACAAGAAAACAGTCCAAACTGGAAGAGAACAGGCTGATTCACCAGTTTTGAAAAGAAGACAGAGGTGGTATTTTTTTATATTTACTACAATTGTCACTACATGCGTGTAGCCTATTGTACTTAGAAATAATGCAGCATTTTCTTATTTAAAAATGGTCAACAACCATTAGGATGCTGTTGTGCTTAAGCAATTTACAGTACTGTGCAAAAGTGTTCACCTAGCCCTCATTTCTTTTTATTTGACATCCTAGCAGGTAGATTTTGCTGTAATCTTAAGGTGGTCTTGAAAGTTCTCCAGACTTTTTGAAGGTATTTTACCGTTTTTGTTTGAAAATTTTCTGCATTTCTTCCATTTTCAGACCAATCCTTGTACCTGAACATTTTCAGAAGAATGTTTTGTTGTCTGTTAAGCCACCCTAATACTGACCTATGAATCATTCAAACATAATGAGGCACCTAACTTAACCAATGAACCACTGCTGTGTTGACACATGATGCAATTTTAAATTCAACAGCCTGACATCAGGCTCATGATTTGTTCCTATTTTGTAAGTCCTATCTATGAAAATAATACCCAAGAAACAAGAAGGTGATTCCCAAAGAGGTATTAGCTAAAAACATGGTACATCTTAGCATGTTTAAAAAAAAAAAAAAACATTAAAGGAAACTGGACGGACTAACTATCCACAGCATATTAATAGAATCTGAAAGTGATGTCCTGAACAAATGTGAACAAATCTATCAAACAACTGACACAGGCCCTTAGAGATGCAACTGGATCATCAGTTGATCCATGTTGGCTGATGCCTCATCGGAAATGGTCTCCATGTGGCTGTCAAGAAGCCAGTTTTGAGGAAGGGAAACAGGGAGAAAAGGCTGAGGAATGCCACATGACACAGGAACTGGACTGAAAACCAGTGACAACAGGTCTGATTGAGGGATGAATCCTCACCAGAACCCAGACCTCAACATCTCAACATTACTGAAGCAGTATGGGATCATCTTGACGGAGAATGGAACAAAAAACAGAAACAACCAAAGAAAAGCTTTGGAAAGTCCTTCAAGAAGTCTGGAGAAATACTCCTGAAGACTACTTAAAGAAATTACTACAAGGCTTATTTAAGAGGGTTCAAGCTGTGTTGAAAAATAAAGCTGCTCAAACCAAATACTGACAAGCTCCCGAGAACTCTACAAACTGTTGGGCCCTGAATAATATGTTTTTATTTTATTTGTTATTTTGTGTTTGCACACTTCAATAAATCACTGCTTGTATTTTCTATTGTACTACATAGATAAACGGAATGAGGAGTCGTTCAAGACTTTTGCACAGTAATTAATACACTATAATAATTAAATACACTATAATATATAATATAATATAATATAATATAATATAATATAATATAATATAATATAATATAATATAATATAATATAATAGCTAGAGTTTACCAAGAATGCTGTGTTTCCTCACTGTAGTTTGGTGTAAAAGCACTTGTGAGTGATATAATCACACAATAGGAGAATGTAAAGAGGTTTTGAGAAAGGATGACGTTATAAGGATAAACACACGAATCACAACAAACTGAGCCTGAATAATGTGAAGTGTTGAGAGATGCTCAGGCTCCCCTCCCAGACCTGGACAGGAAATACTGCTTGGTAAATTAATTCCCCGTTTCTGCTGGGACATGTTAAGGAAGGCAGACACATCTGGCAACAAAACAGAAACACAAACATCCTCGCACAGACGGCTGGTACTGAGTAAACCCTCCTCAGCCAAAGACTCAAAGCTCCACATTATGTTTTTCTTCAAAGTAGATCAATGACTGTGTGTAATGTGAGGTCACTTGTGGACAGATTTATCAACCCGCTCTATAGTCTCTCCAGCTGCACATTTTGTTTTAGCATCTTTTAGCTAATTCTTTGGGTTTTCTTACCCTCAGCTTTTGATTATTATTTTTTTAGCCTCCCTCCTCCTGTCAACCACATTTCCAGCAGCAGGTAGCTGTTAAATCCATCAGAAAATATATCAGAAAACACTTCTGATAAAGAATTATTGAAGACTTATTGCTCTTCATCAGACAGCAGGAAGAACTAGCACCTAGCTAGCTGTAAAAGTTTGCTAACAAGTTAGCAGGGCACAGACTAAATGTCAAAGCAATAAATATTTGACTTATTCCTCTGGGGAAGAAAGACATATCTCTCAAATAATTGAGAATATTTGTGGTTACGTGTCTGCTGGTGGGTAATTTGGAATTTTTGTTTACACTATTACACTATTAAATAAAAGATTCAATTAAATATACAGTTGTGCTTTTACAAAATGACAAATATGAATCAAACTCTATAAAGGGACAGAAAACAATGTTCACAAAACTGCTCGAACTGCTATAGTCTCACATGTAAGCACTGACTGGGGTGCTAATACTGTCCTGGTTTATCTCAATTACAGTTTTTCCAAATATTATCAGCCCCACAACTGTTGTATTTACGAGTTAAGAATGTGTGGAGGGCTCATCCTCCAACACATTTCATTGCTTCATTACAGCTGCTGGGTCCAGTGTAGCTGCAGCTTTGTCATGTCTATTGACTGATCTTGGAAAACACAATATAACTGCTCTGGAGAATCAGCATTCAGAAATTATTTAGGCTACTTATTTTGGGTAGGAAACGTTCATAATCATACTGTATAATCAATAGTTCAGTAGCAATCAGTGTGAGCAGCTTCACACTTATCAACACTGTTAGGATGTGTGTAAACCATCACAATTTTAGGAAGATTTTTATATAGGGAGTGTGAATTATTGGTGGCTAAAATTGCTGTATTTATGTATAGAAGAGAAGATACTGAAGACAATGCTTAAACATTAGTCAATTATTGTGTTTTGACTAGTATTAATATTATTATTACTATTATTATTTGCTGATATACTTATGGATAGACTATTGATATGTCATTGTATTGACAATTTTTGAAAATTAAGTGCTGTAGTAAATTTCTTAGCTGTGGAGACTGTAAGAAAATAACTTAAATATTATGGTTTAATAACCTGTATTTAATCTATGATTGTGCTATATTAATTGAAACTAAATAAAGAAATGTGCTGAGTTTGTGTCTAATTTTCAGTGGTGCACTCATGTTGTAACATTTAATACATCTCATACTGAATGTTATATATACATTGATATTATGCAGAGATGACTAAATAAAATTATAAATAAGCAAGTAAGTAATTAAGTGAGTAAATAGATTTAAAACAAGGTGGGTTTTTTTTTACTATCCCTTCATTTGCTTGGTTGTTTGTCTGGAAGCTGTTACGCAGAATAAAGATGTAAAGTCTTCATTTATAAGTTGCATTATACTGACTGCTGCTTCAGCTTGTTAGATACACCTTATGGTGCCCCTGGACACATCATCTGTAATGTAACCTGGGATCACAGGGGGTTTCGGGTCTTTCAACAATCAGACCCCCTCCTCCAGGCGACCCAGCCAGGG
>JBAMHW010000004.1:33210421-33221095 GCA_037177495.1 Rhadinocentrus ornatus
GTGGGAGGAAGCCGGAGAACCCGGAGAGAACCCACGCATACATGGGGAGAACATGCAAACTCCACACAGAAAGGCCATCAGCCCCCACATTCGAACCTCCCCCTGCCGAGGCTCAAACCAGCAACCTTCTTGCTGTGAGGCTGCGGTGCTAACCACCACATCACCGTACAGCTCTCACTGTAACCACTAAACTGCAAATTTACTTTTCTATTCATCCATTTTTGTACTTTTTCTTATGTTCTTAGTGCACTTAGTATGTTGTTTTTATTCTTTATTGCCTTATTTTTAATGTTACTTTAAATGTTGTAAAGTGTCATTGGAAGTCTTGAAAAGTGCATTAAAATAAAAAGTACATCTATTATTAATACCTGTAGACAAATTAGGTGAAAGAATTAGGTGTTTCGTACCTCCACATCCCGTTTTAGCTTCTCCAAAAAGTACTTTTTGTTGTCATCTCCGATCTGCAGTTTCTGGCCTTCATTCAGGAAGTCGTTGTCTTTAAAAGTGGGAAGTTCTTTAGCCTGGGAGAAGATATGCCATCATGAAGGAGGAAACATTTGGTTCCGCATATTCTTTTGCTCTTATGTCACAACAAATCTGTTTTAGAGAACAGCGACTCATTTATTTACAAACTCCCCAGCTGCGTTTTAGACACAGGATGTGTCAAAATTATTATTCAGACATTATCAATATACGACAGCTACACATGGATTCAGACCTCCACTGTTTCCTGGTCTAAGGAAACAAAACCACACAACAAAACTGAGACGAAATGACTATTGACACGCAGCTGCTTATAACCCTAACAGCATGGGGCTGGTGCACAAAGTAGTAACAGAATGCATTTGCTTACTCCTTAATTTAGCTGTCATTTGACAGGTTTGCTTGTGGGTGAGCTAGGGTGTTTATTTTTGTCCCATCATGTGTGATGCCATCTGCACACAGAAATAAAGCATACCTTCTCCTTGTCACTGGCTTCCCTAGAGACTGTAGAACCCTAAAAGTAAAGAAAAAAAAGAATAAAAACAGATCTAAAAGCAGCAGAGGAATCATCAGAGGAATATACGCACACAGCAGCTTTTTAAACTGTCAATATTAGAGTCTGTTTTCTTCCGAGGATACCTGGCAGGGAAGGCGGTGTGTGTCACTAATGATTCCTTTTAGGGTTGATAAAAGAAGTGTGTGATCAGTGTGCTATTATTAAAGTCTCCATTATCATTGATATTCAGCACAAAAGATAATAATTCCAAATATTCCTACACCACCACGAGCCCTTTCAGAACTTTAACTGTATTTCTAAGATGAGGGAAAGGAGCATTTAGGAGAGGCAAGTTTAAAGAAAGGCTATCTCGTAGCACTGAAAAGCAGATAAGATGAGCAAAACGAAAGAGATGAAAATAAAACGGCAACTGTTCTGCAACGACGCTTGTTTGGTAGTTTTAAGAAATCCCAACACGTCTTCGTATGGTAGCCAGGCTGGTTTGTGGCGTGTTGGTTGGCTGCCTTAGCCCGCCGTTATGTTGCGTGTGCATTCCATGCAGGTTCCCCATCCGCCCACATAGATGTCCACCCAGTAAATGATGCCGTCTGTAACAACCGGCCAGTTCAATAAATTGACCAGGGAATCAGAAGTATTTTTTTTTTTTGCTTCATAGTAAAGATAATAATTTAGTATCAGTATCAAGTATCCATAAGTTGCCAATCAACTTCTGTACGATCATAAATTGTTCAAAATAATTGACCCTTAATGAGTTGTGTCTTAAGTTGCGATTGGAAAACATTCAGTGTTTCAGTCTTTATCTTGTGGGTTGTTCTTCTTCTTCATGTGTTAGCATCCTGTGATTCACCCTAACAGGTGAGGGTCATGTTAATGCTTAATTTAAACTTCCTTATTATTAAATCCAAAATATTTTTAGCAATTAGATTTGACATAAAATGGTTTAGCAGGCTCCAGGCACTCAGCGGAGGTCAAACGGTGGACTGTAAGCAGGAAAATCCTACCTTTAGGTCGTACTTGCGGTGCACAGTGAGACGATGGCTGAATACATTCCGGGTCACCACCATGTACGTCTCCACCCCGTCCACTGTTAGCCTGTACATGCCCAGAAACTGAGGGAGCAGCGTGTTGCCATGACACTCCACTATAAACTGAGGACAAACAAGGAGGAGAGCGCAGAGTGTAACTGGAGGTGTAGGAGTGAGGAATCAAATATTCAGCTAGAGAAATGATTAAAGTGCAGCTCTGCTCCACAGCCATTTAATTTCTGCAGTGCTGCTTCATTTATATGCATGTTCGACTTCGGCTAAGAAGCAGAGATTTTAAGAGCATTTTCACAGATTGTCCAACATGAATTTCTCTTTTTAACTGCAATAAAACATGTGTTTGGGTAGAGTGGTAGGCCTTTGTGGAGGTAATGTCCTTGTACCTGGTGATATTTCTTCAGGATGTTGTGCATCTCAGCAATGTCCTCACTAGACACAGTTTTGATTACAAAGCGGTGGTCATAGCTGCACAGAAAGCGGTTGCCGAAGCGACCCTGGGTATCGCTGTTGAGGGGAGCGCTCCTAGTCAGAGAGTTCTGCCAGAGAAAGGACAACTTTCAGCTCCTACAACTGGTGTCTGCTGAATCTTCCAGCAACAAGCAACTGACCTGGTAGTCCTGGTCGTCGATGCAGAACCTCTCCCTCAGGTTTCTGAACACCATGGGACAGTACTCTTTGAACTTAAAGCGACTAGGCAGGTTTTCTCTGACAGAGACAGAGACATACATACAGTTAATGAACCAGATCAAAGCTCAGAAGTTCATATTCATGTGCAACATCAATTTTGCTCTTATTTTCCTTTAAATTTGAAAGTTTTGAGTTTCCATTTAAACCATAACTTCCTTTAACTGGACAACAAGCTCACCTGATCTGACCCCTGCAGCTTGCAGCTGGTGCTCTCGCTTTCCAGCTGCTTAAAACTGCATTAATGTCTCAGTTTGCATGTTGTGTTTACAAACAGGACCAACCTTTCTGGCGGCCGGACATAAAGTAACAGATCGCACATGCCATTGTGGGGATTGAATTTCACATGAATAAAACACATTGTTAGAAACATGCTAGGACTATCTAACCAATCAGAAAAGTTCATCTCTGTAGAGGCTTTACATTAGGACTCCTAATGTAGGAGTAGGACTCCTTTAACCTGTCAAAGCGGGTGCTGATAAACAGTAGAAGAGGTTTCCCCCAGACATTGTGTATAGATGAACCTGGTGGTCGTTGCTGTCGTGTGTCGCACCAACATTCCTGAGGTTGTGAGTCCTAATTACCTCATGTCTGCTACCAGCGTGGACAGCAGCATGGATAGCTGGACTGACTACGTTACACAGCGGCCCACTGTTACTGATAAGGGTCTTGTCTGGCTTTCTCTAAGTTATTTTGGTTTTGACATTAGTTTAACAACAGTGCATTAAACTGATTCACCTGACAGGAACAGATTTTAATAACTGACAATTCACACTGGAATATAAACAAACTTGTTGGTAAAGAAATAGCTTCAAACATCTGCAAAGGCTGTTTATTTTCTATTTTTCTCTAGTCTTTAGGCTGCATGACACCATGTACGTGATCTGGTTGTGTTGATTTTCTGGTCACAATGTTGCTCTAAGAGAAACACTGCAGCCCCTTATCTCTTAGTTCATTAACAGTAACTAATTATTATGGTGAAACTAATGAGTTGCTTTAATGTGCTGGTGATTTGTTGTAAGTGGTGATGTGCATGAATGAAATAAATGTGTGAATAAAACCATGTACAGAACTAGGACTTTACTTTGAATCAGGAACTCTGGGTTTCTGTTTAGACCAGTGGTTCCCGACGTACTTTCCTTGGGGACCCCCTTCATGCAAATACTAAAAAGCCTCCCCCACCCCGTGCTGAAACCATGCTGGTTTTATGCTTTCAAAAGTGAGATTCTCACTATGAATAATTTATTCTGGCTGAGTCCTGTTCTTCCATAAAGCCAAGGTTAAATTAACAACATGTCTTACTTTTCTTTCTTAAAATAGGGACAATGTGTGGCCATTAATTAATGGCTCTGAGACCCCCCTGTGCTCTTCGGAGGACATCCTTGGGGGGTCCCGGACCCCAGTTTGGGAACCACTGGTTTAGACCATGAAATGGGGGAACAGAAATTTGAGCATCAAATGTGATAATAAAACAGTAGAAGAGGCAGTTTGGGGGATTTGTAATTAACTGGGCTAACAGGGACATTTTTGCTGAGGAGGAGAATTCTGAATTCTCCTCTTCATAATGTTTCTTTTGCACTTTGCTCTAATGCTTTTAATATTTTATGTAAAGCACTTTGACATGTCTTGTACAAGTTGGCTGCACAAACAAGCTTGCCTTCGTACCTGTTGTGCCGCTAAGCTTGACAACAACATAGATATGTAGAATTTAATGCTGGATTGACAACGGTTTACAGTTCTGTAGTAAATAAAATCTAGTTCTATATAATCATCTTGTGTTATTCATCCTATGTGCATGACAGTTCCCCATGTCAGACAGGGGCAACTTTCAGGAAGTACAGGTAAGTTAACAGGCACAATCTGGAAATTTTATCATCCAAATTACAAGTACAGTATATTCTGATGCCCTGAAACTGAGGAAATATGTACAATTATCATTTTAATGAAAATGAAAAAAAAAAAGGAACAGACTCAATCTGTGTGTTTACATTGTTACAGACTGTACACACACATATACCTACTTGTTAAATAGGTGGTTGTCCACTTTGATCTTACTGTAGGCTTTAAAGTCATCTGGCATCAGCATAACTGGTACAGGCACATTACCTAACTCATTAATCTGAAGGAAAGAAGCAGAGAAACAAAGAAAAAGGTGAGAAAAGAGCATCAACCGTTGACTGTCACACAAAAGGACTGTAAAACTATTTACAATAAGAAATGTTTCATTTGCTATTTTTAATCGCTGCACAGAGACAAACTGCAGCTACCTGCAACACAGCTCAGCATCTAAAAGCAATCTCTATCATCAGCTAAAGTCTGAGTGTTTACCAGCACCAATGATTAACTCTGACAGCAGAAAACACGCAGACGGTCTTGTCTCCAGACACTGATCTTATCTGCAACAACACATCCAGAGCAAACGCTCACACTGATGAAACCTCGGAGTTTACATGGTTCACTAAAAACATGCTGGCGAAAAGACACGGCACGGTCCAGGCTGGTGCTGAGGTTGATGGTTAAAGTGCAGCAACTTCAATGTAAAAAGTGTCCAAAAAAAAAGCAAGAACAGGCTGGAAGAATAAATATGACCCCAAAGAAACAACTTTCTGCAACAGCTTGGCAGCAATTCAGTGAGATGACTGAGCATAAAAGGAGCACCTGAGAGGGAGAGTCTCTCAGAAGTAAACATGGGCAGAGGTTCAGCAAATCACAAAAATAACTGCATACACAAATTATGAAGCCACTTCATAATAATCTCCCTCTGGGCAACATTGCAAAGACTGAATTTTCCATCATCTATGGCAGGGTTCTCCAATTCGGTCCTACAAGGGCCGCAATCCAGCAGGTTTTCCACGTATCCCTGCTTCAACACATCTGACTCAAATTAATTAGTCATTGTGCAGAACTGGATTGGCTGTTAGATCCATTTGTCCATACATAAAAATCCTGAAATCTGTGCCTTTAAAACAGACACGATTCTGTGATGGAAATCACTGCATGGGCTCAGGAACACTTCCACAAGTGAACAAATTTCACAGTGAAATCCTCAAATTCAGGTTAAAACTCTATCATGCAAAGAAGAAGCCATGTGTGAACAGGATCCAGAAACACAAATCTCATTTAAAATTTACAGAGGCAAAGTGGAAAACTGTTCCGAGGTCAGACTAATTGACCTCTTGAAATCTGCTTTGGAAATCAGGGAGCTTGCATCCTCCTGACTAAACAGCAGAAAGACCATCTGGCTTGTTATTAGCACTCAGTTGAAAAGCCACATACGTTCCCATCCAGATGAAGGCTTGAACATTACAGCAAGTCAATGATAAACTGCAGCACGAGTACCTCTATCTGAAAACATTTGTTGCCTCATGAAAATGCAAGTTATGACAAAGAGGAGCCAGGGCTGTTGAGCAGACAGGAAAAAAAAACAAGATGCAGCAGCTGTTCTCGGTTCCCAGACATTTACTGTTCAAAGGGATGCTGCACTGTACACACAACGTGGTCCTGCCAAGTTTCGCTGCCATCAAATTCAAAATGAACTCATATGTTTAATGAGACAGTAAATATCTATACTACTCAAACAAATCCAGTTAGGTCTTTTCTTCATATGCAAAGGTACAGGTCAGTGACAGAATACAAAACATAAAATGATAATAACCAGTTGGTGCAGAAATTACTGAAAACTTCAACTGACTGCTTTCTCCAGCATCACTATTATTAAATATGTATACAGGTTCTGACTGGAAGAGGAGGGCTTTGAAGTGAAGTCTGTTTGATGTCTTCAATCGGCCTCACACCCACACCTCAAATCATCCGGCCTGTGCGCTGCACCCACACACCCAAAGTTCACCCGCTGAATGCTGGAGATGCTGCAGCTACAAACATTAGCTGCTTCCCTAATTCGCTTGCAGCAGACATTTTACTTCCACAGAAACCAAAATCAACTAAAAACTGAGGACACCAAGTAAAGATGAAGATTAAACTTCAATACTTGGGCAGCTTTGCAGTCACATGACCACAGCACACAAACCATAACAGCTTAAACTCTTCACGTCTAGTTGACAGGGAATAAAACACGTGAAAGCTATCAGAGGCAACCGTCTGATGCTAAACCTGGGGAGGATGAACGCTTAGTTAGGAACATGTTTGGTTTTTGGTGGATTACGTTGACAGATCTGACAAGGCGCCCACACGACCAAAATCAGCTTCTCTTGCCGAGATGGAGACAAATATATTCACACTTTCTTCTTCCAGACAAAATTAGGGGGGGAAGATGTTAGTTTCTCATTAGTTTTCTTTAACTGTTCATTCATCCCTATCCTGCTGTGACGTGTTATTCCTAGACGTGGCCAATCTGCCCGGAGTAACAGCTGATAAACGACACATCGCAGCAGTCGGAGGACGCTTCTGAGGAACACTGCAGACGGCAGTCAAAAAACGTCGATGCAAAAGGAACATTTTCCACCTTTACTAAATACTGAAGATATTTTAAATAAGAAGACCAAATGAACCTGTCAGATGGGGCCAAATTCGTATTTTTAAAACAACACCATTAATAACTTTGCTTTGGACACTCAATAAATTTCTAAATGTAAGGCTTGAAAACCATCAGAAACTTCATAAACAGGAAGGATAAAATGCTTTTGTGTGTTTTGGCCACCAATATCTTAATGACAAGCTTGGAACATTTTGAGAAAATTCCCTCCGACCTTCCCTGAGCTTTCCAGTACGTTCAAGCGGACCATGTGTCGTCCTAGGGGCACAATCTCCATGAAAAGCTCCTCTCCACCACGAACTTTAACAAGTGAAAATAGAGGTCGAAACTTACTGATGAGCATCTTTAAGCCATACTGAGGGTCTCAACTGCTTCCACCCTCAAGCCAAATGTGGCTCAGCTGTGTGAGTTAATACAAGCTGAAAGGTCTTCTATATGGCTGATTTGCGTCAGAGAAGAAACAACCAAGTCCGCACAGATTTAGTTCTTTACAATCTAACTGCTTCTGTCACACCTGAGAGTGTAAGCAGGTTGCAAAAGCCTAGAATCACAATAGGAGGACAGAGACGAACTAAACACCATTTATTTTTCCTGTTGATGGAAAAAAACACCACAAACAATGCAACATAATATGTTGTTTTATCTCATTTTCTGTTGAATTCCAATCTCTTAGTAATTATTTATGCTTCATTGTATATGATAATATTGGCTATTTGATTATTAAATTGTCAATTTGGCCACTTTACACCTCTTGATCCTGGTTTTGAGGACAAGTGTTAGAAATTTGGCAGCTTTGCTTGAAATTTTATGATTTTGCTTCCCATTTTGGTTGCTTTGCATATTTTCTCAAGGGAACAATTTTAATATCTCTTCAAAGTCTGTTCATATCTCATTCTGATTATATTGTTTCTATTTGTTTCGTATACCATTCTACTCACTTTGCAAAACCTTTAGATCAATAGATAGATAAACACTTTATTGATCCCAAAGAACATTGTGTGGCAGGTTAAAGTTTTTTTCTACTACATTTCAATGCGTTTTGGTTGTCTTGTCTCTCTTTTATTTCTTTATGCGTCTCTCTGTGGTAAATTCCATGTTATTTTTGTTGATTATTTAGATTTTGTGTAGCCATTATGCCTGACTACAGTTAATTTTTCAGTCTCTTTTGGGACTCTATTTTACTTCTGTTGTAAGACCAGGGCCCCCTTAAAATATGAGCTTCTGGGGCTTTGCCAAGTAGGCCTGCTCAGTAAACTGTTGGTGTCCGAGAGGCAGCTTTTTACGTGTCAATCAAGCTGTGCAAGAGTGCAACAGTTACTGCACGTTAGGCAAATTCAAACTGCTGGTGCAACCCTCTCCATCCATCATTGCTGTCCAATCTGCCCTTCGCCAAGCTTTTCATGGCCACAGGCACCCTCAGCCAAAAGTGAATGTGCTCCATTTATAGTGAAATAATGTGATGGATTACGCTGTAGCAACTATATGTAGAAGATAACAGCAGCAGCTGTAAATGCAGGCGAAGGGCAGACTTTAAAAAAACAAAACAAAGGGCAGGCAGCTGAAAATCTGTGTAACCTGCTGCTCCGGCTGCCTGTCACACCCCTCCCATCTCACGCCTGCACTACAGCAACCGAAGCTCACGACTCGGCAAGGAAAACACTGCACAATCCATAATCTATGATTGCAGATTAACCCTCCCCTGAGCTCCGATGATTAGAAATCCACAACCTGTCATGGACATGCAGATTTTCTGGGCAGTTCCGCAGATACAGTTAGTATCCCTGCAAAATGCAAAACGAGATGGGAGCAGCAGCTCGCCACAAAGTGTGAAAACGGCTACTTAAACACTCACACAGCCAACAGAACGAGGTGGAAGCACTAGTAAAACACAAACCTCCAAGAAATGAAAGCACATGAACAAACGAAGACATCAAAGCCGATTTGACAGATGAGAGCAGCTGGCTAACAGGCTAACAGGCTAGCTAAATCAAAACATTAGCCACATAGAGACGCTGAAGACGTATTTACCGTATGGTTGACACCCCACATTAAAACGCTGAGAATGGGTTCACTTGCGCGGAATAATTTCACTTTCTGTCCTATAAAATGCTTCTTTTTCGTCTTGGTTTTGCTGGCGCTGACGGCCGCTGCGCTGGTGCAGTTGGATGACATGTCTGCGGCTGGAAGTTTCGACGGCGCTCACAGTCGGTCACACAAGAAAAACAAAACAAAAAATTGCAAGGCTAAGAGTGAGAAAAAAATCTATAAGTGCATCGTGGTTGCCGTCCAACTTTCAGTGCGTCTGCTGGTAGGATGGCTGTTTCACTGGGAGTCAGCGGTAGAGCATTTTGCGCCGTCACCACCCTTACTCCTCCCGAGCAGGCCGCGGCGGAGCCAGGAGACCAGCTAGCCGGCCATCGGGCTACCTCGTAGCCGCCCTCGTTTAAAAACAGCCCGCAGCAATCAATTGTCGCTAGGCAGTTCCTCTTCTTCCCCTGAAAGCTTGCAACCCAAAACTGGTGTAATGTCGTTTTACTTGGAAGTGAGTAATCTCCTCATGATGTGCCAAATATTGTTGTCATCCGCCGCCAGCCAAGCGCTGCGTTCGGGGTCTCCAAGATGGCGTCTGTGCTGCACTTCTTGGTCAACAGCACCCCCTGCAGGCCCCCAGAGGAACTGCATGTGTGCACTTGTTATAGGCAGGTGTGATGGGTCGTGGCCACTAGGGCTGGGCAGCAAGAGATTAAAGGTAATCCGGATTACATAATCAGATTACAAAAATAAACTATTGTCAGTCTAGATTACACGTTACCGTCACAGTGTCAAACACTTCCTAATTACAATTTTATTAGAATTCTGTGCAAAAGTATTGACCCATACCTCATGACAAGAGAGCTATTCCTAAGGAATACTTAAAGAAATTACAAGAAAGCTTGTCTAAAATGGTTTAGACTGTTTTGACGAATAAAGCTGCTTAGGCCAAATATAGACTTTCTATTTGGTTAGAACAGTACAAATTCCTCTTTTCCCCTAATCTTGTTAATGACTTCTGTCAGGTCTTGTGTATGCCAGCTCTTAAAGTCCACTTTCTGTTAAACATCTGAAACCTTGTTAAATAATGATGAAATGTTAAAAACATGAATTTACAAAGAACATGATGAAACGAAAAATGTGACATGACATCCAACATTCTGAATCTGTTTATATTTACTAAATTCTTTGAAATCGGTCAGTGAAGACATCAAAAATAATTTCCAGTGAATCTGCAGCTATTTTAGTTTTTAGTCATGTGATTTTTGTCCTTTAAAAGCTTAGCTGATTATCATACTGCACTTCTGGACTTGAACCCTGAAATTTGAGTGGAGGAGAGTTGAGCCGAAGAGCTGGACCAATCTTTCTAACTCATTCTGACGAGTAGAAGAGTTAAGCTAAGTGCGGAAATGCTCCTTAAACAA
>JBAMHW010000004.1:33226604-33241184 GCA_037177495.1 Rhadinocentrus ornatus
TTGTTTCATTTACAGCGGCAGCTGTTTGGAAGCAGCAGTAACAGTCGGGTTAGCAAAGGGCAGCAAATGGAACATAATGCTGCTCATTTCATAAACATAGGTGTTTATCATAAACATAAAAATAAATCTGAGTAATGGGGGGCCTAGGCCCCTGTAGAGCTCTATGTCTAGCATTGCCCCTGCCCTCAGTCTCTGTAGACATAACTTATTGATCACAAAAGTCTTTTTTCAGGTTCAACAGATAGATCCTGAATAAACTCAGCTGTAAGCAATGTGGCTGATATTTCCTCCCTAGTTCTAATTCCTACTTATCCTGAGTTGTATAAATGCTGGTATAAGATGAATCGATATTTCACTATTGATCTGCACATCACTACTATTTATTCTTCTCGTATACTTAGTTGATATCGTAGGCCCTTTCCCACTTATTTATTTATTTCACCGGCACACCGGCACAAGAGTAACGCGGAGCACCGGGAATCCTCCTGAACCTCCCAATTAGCCGGTATCGCTCTTGATGTGTATTTTAGCGTGAGAAATCGGAGGATTAGCATGGGAGCGTGAGAAGTCACTCAAATGCGTGAGCCTCAGGGCCGATGCGTGGGAGTAGGACCCCTGGGCCCCTGCCCATAATGCCCATTGGATAATCCGACCTTGGTTCCATCTATCGTTTACATTTGACCCTCCTGCCTCCTCTTGTTTAAAAACGTGACGTCTGTCTCACTTGAATGACATAAAAGTTGGATGAAATGTGACATGACTGTTCAGACTGAGGTTTATCCAATAAGTGTGAAACTTATTACCACAAATGAAAGTGGCCTGGGTCATATTTGAAATAATCAGATTTGTGCTGTTTAGATTGTAATAAAATGATTAAATATGAGTCACATATGGGCCAAAAAGTTGGATTTAAGCTACTTTTGCCTGCAGTGAGAATGTCTCTTCTTTAAGTTCTCTGCAGACTTTAAAAGTCAGGCTGATGTTGACTCTTTTCTCTGTCTCTTTTCCTCTCTTCCTCTGATAATGTCATTGTGTATTTCTTGGATGGATCAGCCAGTTTTGCGTTTAAAACGTCTGGTGTGTCGATAGATGGCGGCGTCTGAAGCGATGCTGCTGAAAAGTGATGCAGCATTTTTTTGGGGGGGTTGAATCATCGTTTCTCAGCCTCATGACGCTGCTGGATAACGACAGCTCTAGGAATGCAAGTAATGAGTGTCAGTGTGCCATCATAATGAATAAGAAATGCATATTTTTTAAAGTCAGAAAGTTACATAGTGCTACTTTAGGGAAGGGAAATGGGGAGAAAAGGCCAAGTTATGCCAGATGACACAAAAACTGGACTGAAAGTCAGTGGCAACAGGTTTTATGAAGTCTTGACCTAAATGTTATTGAAGCAGTCTGGGTCGTGTTTACAGAGTACAAACCAAAAAGCAGCCAACATCCATGGAAGAGCTTTGGAAAGTCCTTCAGGAAGTCTGGAGAACTGTTCCTGAAGATGTAAGAAAAAAAAGAAAACTGACTCACTAACGATGTCTTTATCCTGACTCTGTAGTTTGTAAAACCTGCATCGTTGCCTTCCTTGAGACGAATAAGTTCTGCCCTCGATGTGACGTCCAGGTCCACAAGACGTGTCCACAGCTCAGCATCAGGTAATCAAGATTGTGTTTATGTCCGTTAATTTGTGTCTGACTGCAGCGTCGAACACTATGATATATATATTTTGTTTTTTACAGGGCAGACAAAACTCTACAAGACGTAGTTTATAAGCTTGTTCCAGGGCTATTTAAAGGTATAGTACACTAAATTATCTCAAAAGCAACTCCTAGTCCATCTGTTTGTGTCATGTTTCTGTTTGATGGTGCATTTCTCTCCTGAACCCAGATGAAATGAAACGGAGGCGGGACTTCTACGCAGAGAATCGTGTGCTGGAACCAGGAGAAGTGGTGGAAACGTTTAACATAGCAGAGGATGAAATCATCAGTCTGTCCATACAGTTCTATGAGAGGAACAAGTAGGAACACAACAAGGCATCTGTCACACCACCTGTATTCTCTGGATTTGAGTAATATTCATCTGTTAAACCATTTTTCTTGTTTTATATTTAATATTTGCCTGCAGAAATAATGAGAGGCAGCAGCCAGAGTTGGAAGAAGAAAAGGTAAAGATGGTTAAAGCCACATAAAGTCAACCTTTTAAGATGTGGTTTTCTGTTCCTTATCTTGGCTTTATGCCCCCTCTTTTTGTACTTGATTCCCAGTCCAATGGGAAACGCTTCCTGCAGTGCCCAGCAGCCATGTCCGTCATGCACTTAGCAAAGTTCCTCCGGAGCAAGATGGATATACCAAACAACTACAGGGTAACTGCACACACACACACACACCTTTGCTTTGTGGACTCTGCTGCAAACCTCTGGGTTCAAGTGCAGTATGAGGATCAGAAGAGCTCGCAATGCTGCAAAATCATCGGAAATGTTTTAGTATCTTCACACTTCAGTAAATATGAACAGATTCAGAATTTCATGCAACACACTCAAGAAAGCTTTGATTACACTTTTTGAATGATTGGGTAACTGAGGATTCTGGTTGCTGCGGATTTTTAGAGGAATCTGTTTCCGTTTTTCCTCAACCCAGGATTTCATCTGCTCACTTTTTGTCTTTTTCCTCTTCATGTTGCTTCATACATTAGCTCATCCCAGAGGTGGAAAGCAGTTTGTTTAACAGAGCTCAAATCTTGAACATAGATGAAGAGGCAGTAAACTTTAATAATTCTAAAAATGATGGATGGAAATAGAGGGTCACAACCCTTTGGCAAGAGAAGTAACAGCAAAAGTGGAGACTGAGGTCGCATCAGCACCAAAAACTCCTATGTGAGATTTATTTAGACGGTTACTTAGAAATGTGGCAGCAGCTCAATCCAGGACACTGAAAGAAACCCGTGTAGGAGAAGTGTGTTTTAAGTCATGTAAAATGAGGTCTGATCTCATCCTGCTGAAATAACCACGGACCTCCTGGGATGAAGACACCCCTTTTTTGGCAGCATAGTTTGCCAAAATTCCATCATCCACCACTGCATCCGTGGTACCTTCACACATCTGTATCCATCCATGGATACCAATTGTTCTCCATACCATCACAGCTTTCTCTGATGAAAACCTGGATGCTCTTTTCATCTTTGGTATGTGGAAGTCGATGAAGTACCTATCATAGGCAGCTGAAACGGGGACTAATTTTACCTCGGAACGCATGGCCGGCGTCTTTCTGTCCATCCGAGATGAGTTGGTGTCCAGAGAACTTAGTGCTGTTCATTTACGGCTTCTGTTCTGTGTGATCCAGTTTCAGGTTACTTCTGGATGCAGTAGTGGACTGTTAGTGAAAATGGTTTTTGAAGGTCCTCATGAGCCTGTGTAGCTGTATCGATCGTGGCGATCATGTTTCTTCTGTAGTGGTGTAGGACTTGAAAGTCATGACTGTCCCACAGGTTTTTCTGTTCTTGGGCTTAACACTCTCTGATTCTTTAAATCTATTAAAAATATTCTGCTCTGTAAATCCTAAAAAATTTAATATAAAAGGCACAAAGTGGTAAGCTATGACCCATCATTGCTTGAAAAAACCAAAGCTTTGGTGGAAGCTCCTTTTATACCCAGTGCTGACACCCTTACTATTTTGGAGAATACTGTAGCAAGCTGAATTTAATTTTAGATAGGTTTTATATTTTGTAAATGCAGTGACGCTGATCAGTGAAGATTTTGAAAATCATTTCTTTGTTTTTGCTTTAGTAAAAAACAAACAAAACAAGGTTCAAAACAATATATTAAAAAAAAATCTAATTAAGTTTTTGTTGTATTTTGAGAACAACTTTTCCAACTTTTCTGGAAATGGATTTTTGTTGAGGTAAATGCACCGTTTGGAAAATCCTTCTCGGCACTGACAACCACGAGGTTTTTTGCACTGCTGAACAGAAATAAAACAGCCATCAACTTTCTTAATTTGTCCTCCCAGACGAGCTCTAACTTGGAGTTTGATTGCTGACTTTGCTCATCTGTAAATTCTGGTGTACCTGCCTCTTCAGGTTAAAGTGTGATTATTGGAGGATGTCCTTACTTCCATTGGTCTTTTTCCTGCTTTCACAAGTCAAAATTAAACATGTCATAGAAGCTGTATGTCATCAGTGAGCCGCAGCAGTTGTAAAATATAATTGCTTCAAAACACAGTAATTATGCTTCAGGTGGTCTGACCGTCATCTTCTCTCATGCCAGAAACATGTTTGATGGGACTCTTCTTCAAATGTAATTTAGCTGGACAAGCTGCTTCAGTGGATTTGATCCTGTTTATAATGTTTGTATTCTCAGTTGGAGGCTTACAAGGACAAATAATCTTGTTTGCATCAGTGTTAAATGTGTTTATATGTGTTACAGGTGGAGGTGTTGTATGGAGACGAACCATTAAAGGACTATTACACATTAATGGATATTGCATACTTCTACGAGTGGAGACGAGTGAGTGGCTTTCATTCCTCCTAATTTAAATATTGCAAATGATACCATGTCATTTGTTTAGCTTTTTTTTTCATTTATAATGAAAAATATGGGGCCATATTAGTGTCTTTAATTGTGAGTTTAGTTTTTCTGTTTGAGAGCAGAAAATTTTAAAACAAAAATGTAATTTTTCAAATATTGTAGTGGCAACATAACTGAAGACTCAAAAACAAAAACAACAACCAATGCAAGGCATGAAGTTTCTGACATGTTAAGTCTAATAAAGAAAAGATTTACATCCGTTTATTAGCTACAAAATCCACAGTTATAAAAATATCAAAAGTTGTTGCACCAATAAAAGCTGCCGTGATGGTAACAAAATATTTACAGTAACTAAAAAATTAAAGTTCAGAAAAGTCTTGATCTTCGTCTTGTTTCACCTAACCGGCTGCACAGACTGAGCATGCGCACTCTAAAAGCTGTTCCACCCTCTTCGAAAAGCAAGAACTTCTTTCTTGTTCTTGAGGCCACAAGAACAAAATTATGTCAATTCGCTCTCGTGGACGTGAATAGGAACAGTTCTCGACACATCAGCCAAGCAGAGCTTTCTTCTCGTGGCGGAAGTATTGTGTGATTGGTTGGACATTTTTGGTGGGCGTGGTTAACGCAGAAAAGAATGAAGCGGAAAGGCGTCACTTCGCATTTCCCCTGATGCGAGGCTGAATGTTTACAACATGTGGGATTTAAAGACATGAACACCGCCGCGTGGACAACCCCGTCCTGCCACAGACGAAGTTTCTCGTTAAATAAAAACCTGGTCAGTTGTTTATTGCACATAAAAACAGACATCCTCCTGCAGTAATCCCCGCCCCGTCACGGATGAAGCTTCTCGTGAAGTATGAAGCAACCAACAACTGCGACTTCGAGACCAAGAACAAAGTTCTCGTTTCTCGCGGAGTAAAAGTGGCAAAACTGCACCAAACCTTGATTAAATGCAGGACATCAAAGGAGCATAAATGACTAATTTAGTGATCAAAACATAAATAGGAAACACAGCACAATACAAATATAACCAAATGCCCCATGACAAAAGAAATAATATAAGAATAATAATTTCTATGTGGCTTTAACAATAGTACTGAAAAAGATGCTGTTTGCATCCTCCTGCTACAAGAACATAGTCACCACTTGGTTCTAAATAGTCCTATTTAAGGGTATGAAATATTGAAGGTACATTGTGCAAGCCAAGATCAAAAGTTATTTTAGTAATGTAATTTTAGTCATTTTTTCTTTAGTAATGGAAGCACACTTTTTAATGAAAGTTTTCTGTGATTGACCTTTGATTTTTTTGTTACATGGTGCACCTTTAAAATTCAAGGGGAAAAGCATTGAATGCATAATAAGTAGCTTTGGGTGGGAGTAACAGATAGTGGTTAACTGGCACTCTGAAGTAAAACAAGCATACCCACATGGAGACAAGGACGATTTACTAGGTCAGTGTCATAACTGGATGAATGAATTTGAGCAGGATCATCTTACAACAGTCCAAAAGTATGAAAGAAAAGGACATTTGCATGTGCAACACTAAATTTAAGAAGAGGGAGCAGAGTCTGGAATTGAACCACAACATATCTGCATACAAATAAGGACTTGGAGACGGATATTTGAGCAAGAAAACAAGGCCTGTTTTCAAGTAGAAAAACGTTCTTCTTAAGACACAAATATACCCAAAGAGGCCAACCTTAAACGTCTTGTTCAGATTGGACTGAATAGAATCCTACAATAATATGAATATAAATCAGTTTTCTTTTGTAAATAAGTCACGTACTAAAATGAATAAATCCTTGAAGATATCTGGTGCTTTATGGAGTTCCACACTCCATGCTTCCTTACTAAGTTACTAAATCACACCTGCCCTCACTGAGGTTCCTCATTAATGCATAATTTATTCTATAAGGTTTGACACAAAATAACCCAAGTAAAGTCGAAATTTAATGTTTTTCCAAGTTTAAGTTCATAATTTCATCTTTGTTTTGGAGAAACTGGATATTAGATCTGTATGAAAACAGTTGTTAGAGTGTTCATCTCTCAGACAAACAGTGATGGTTTAACCTGTTAAACCTCCCCCCTTTTGTGGACTGTGTTCTGTCACACACTTGGTGCTTCAGTATTTCTTGCAGTGAAACTGTGTGTGCATTACTGACTGGAAACAAACTGGTGTGTGTCTTTTTGTGTGCACATCTGTGTGACACAAAAACTGAACAAATTAGCCTTTGGCCCAAAGGTATTTGTTTGTGTGGTTGATGTATTTTCATTAGGGAACATGAGCTTTTAAACGGTAAAATTTGCCCCATCAGTTGTAATGGTGTGTATGTCTGTGCAGACTGGACCCATCCCACTGCAGTACCTGGTCAAACCCACCCGGAAACGCAGGAGGCCGTCCCAGTCTGCTGCCCAGGGAAACTCAGACGGTGTCAACACCAGCCCGACGTCAGAGAGTGACTCTCAGAGCGACAAAGTGCACAGTCCTGCTGCAGCCCAGCCGCCCCGAGCCTCCTCGCAGTCCAGCCCCAACCCCCACAACCTCTCCTCCGCCACCCAAAGCTCCAATGGGACCGGCGTCCCCAACAACACTCAGCGACACACTCTCGCCTCCAAACAAGGGCCCAGCACACGCAAGGTGACTGTCAACGGTACAAGCTCGGGGGCTGGCAAAGAGGAGGCCAGAGGCGGCGACAAAGGGGGTTTGCCTCCGACGACTTAACACGTGCACGGGGCAGCGGGGAGGACAGTGCTTGAATTGCTCCCCTTTCTCTATCTGCAGAGCAAAAAGAGGCGTGAACCTTCATCCATCAGAAGACCGATGAAATCCCCCCATCGGAAAGACTGAAAAGTGCAGCCAAATAGACACTTGTATGTATGTGCGTGTGTTTGTGTGGTAGACTAGAACAGTGCACACATCCAATCTGTACAGTATGTATCAAATGTGAGCATGTGTGCATACATATGTATAAACTTATCTTTTATACAAGATATTGTAATTGTTTTGTATTGTATATGCAGTGGGTCTGTTTCATCTCCAGACATTGATTTGGCTTCCGTACAACTAGAGACGATATGCCCAAAGGTGCTGCAGCGCGACTCGCTGCACATGTTGGATGTAAAGGAAACGAAACAAAAAAAAAGCTAAACCTTGTCTTCATGCGGTTATGTTCATAAATGCTGTATGTGTCCAACATAAGCAACAGCTCATCAGGTAACGTGTATATTTTAAAAGCCGATGATGCACTTTGTCGAAGTCCCATCTCACAAAGCAAGTGTTTCCCTGCAGAAGCATTAATACCGACACCAAGTCCAAGCACTACCATGTTCACAAACGGATGTTTGTCAGCAAACTGTCTTCTTGTTCTCAAAGAACTCAAAAGGGATTTGAGTATTTTGCCATGTATGTTGTTCCATAAATTTCAACATTCCTTTCGTTGCTTTTTGAGAAACAGTACTTTTTTTAAATCAGCCATATGTGCATGTTTTAGGTCAATAAAATGTTTACTTGCTAGGTTTTTTTTCTGAGCTCCACGTTTTGTTTGTGATTCTCTGGACAATAGGTTGCTTTATACAAACAGACAAGATTCTCATTTAGAAGGTTTAAGTTCTCCGTCTTCACCTAAATGCACGAAGGAGTTTGCATCATAAAAAAACTCCCTAAAAATGCATCAAGTAAAGTCCCTTATGATAAATGATGAATCTGAGACTGATATGTTTGAAATGTTCACGATCCTCTTAATGCTCCAAAGTGAGCTGATTTTAAAGGATGCTGAAATGCAACACGAGTAGGGAGGCTGCAGGAGGAACTATACATCTGTGAGATTTTTTTTTTCCACACTAAACTGAATCAAAAATGCTCATCTCACAGATTATACATTACACTTCCATCCAATCAAGGATGTAAAGGAGTCCAATATAGAGTTATTTAGATTTGGAATAAAAAAGCAAAAGTAAGACAAGTCAATATGTGTATGTTTGCTACTCTTTGGTCACTAGCTCCAAAACTTTTTGTCCCACAGTGATGAGACAAACGTCTTTGTAACCAGCAGAGTCTCTGCTTTCACATGGCACGTAGGAGATCGAAGTGACCAGTAAACTGACAATCAAGACAACCCAAATGACCAATAAATATAAGTAATGTTTAAGCATAACAATCAAAACACTTTTCAACAGTTAAAAAGAGAGAGAGAGAAAAAAAATGGAAATACTGACTGGAAACAAAATTCACAGTCCGCCATATCGTCCCCCTCTCATGCACTCCTTCAGGACTCTGTGTGTTCATGCAGAGGAGCAGATACAATGAAGTCCTGCTTATGTGTGCCATCACAGTACGGCGGGTTGTTGGTGTATTTGCATCCACACAGCCACACTGTGGAGTCTTTCTCTGGGACAAAACGAAGTGGTAACAGGCCTTGGGCTCTGATTTTGTGGCTTCCATCACAGAAAGGCTGAGAGACCAAAAGACACAATCAGAGGAATAAATAGATTTGTGCTACTCTAAATGAGAGATGCCCTTACCTGTTTCCTGCTGTGCCCACAGGTGCACCACGAGTAGCGCTTTCCTCCAACAAGCTCCACTCTAAAAGGCTTCTTACAGGGGATGACGGGCTCTGGAGGGAGCGTGGACAGCCTGACCTGAAAACAAGACATACGTGATGTGATTGAAGCTACTTTGGTTCACTAGTACGGCTGATGTCTAAAGGCTCTTCTTGTCTAATTTCTGTCTCATCTTATCCTCCATCCCAGCTTCTGTAAGCTGGTAATCAAACTTGATAAAATCTGGAAGGATTTAGTTTTTAAAATGCACCCGCAAGAAAAAGAATGAGGAGGCTACAGGGGATCTGAGGAAGAAGAAACCTACACCAACCCAACTGTACCTCTTATTCCCACCACATAAGGGACTTTTTGATCGTTGGAAGAAGGAGTCCTCAAAAAAAATAGTCTTGTAACCACTGGAATAAACCACCAAAACTATAAACAACTTCCCAGCATAGGTTGCAAAAGTATGATCTTCCTCCCCCTTTGACATCTTAAAAAGTACAATGCATAAAATTTACTGACTTCTAATAGTAAATATGGGTGTAGAAATTACTTTACATGCCAGGCACAGTTGTGAATAGACGGTGGCCGTCAGTCGCCAAAATTCTTCCAGGTATAAACATGTTTTCATCTTAGTGGATCCAGAAGCCTCAGATGACTCCACTACAGGTAATTATTTCTAAATTGTGTACATGTGTGTCGTCTTCTTCTATGGTCCCTTTGAGACGTTACTTTTCCCAAACGGTGCTCTAATAAACAAAGCCAGTACTTCAGTTTTAAAGCTCTGAGGGTTCTTCACACATTTGTTCATTCATTCACAGACACCGTGGTAAAAATGGTGGCATAAAAATTGCCGCTGCCATGCACACTTCAAACTCTTTGTTGTGCTCCATAAATCATAATCGAGCCATTATTGCTGTGTGACAGGGAGCATTATGCTTCTGAAAGAGGCTACTTTCCATAAAGGTCAACAACAGTGTTTAGTGGTACATGTACATTTGGTGGTACGTGTCAAAGTAACAGCAGAAAATTGTCCAAAGCATTACACTACCCCCACAGAGCATCATGGTGTAATCTTTTTCCAAGGTAAGGGGCACACACCGATCGGGGCCTCCACATGATGTAAAAAGAAATAGCAAGATTCATTAAACCAGGCCACTATCAGAATGGGCATCATGACCAGCGTATTCTGGCTCAATTCCTTCACAACCAGCATTTAGTTTGCACCAGTACGAACGACTGCAGCTGTATTAAACAACACAGGCCAACATTTAGCAGTTCACTGGTTCTTTCTTGGAGCGCTTTGGTATGTTTTCACTGCAACAAACTGGGAACATCCCGCAGGAGATGACTCATCCAGCCATCACAATTTGCCCCTCGTCTGTATCCCTACACTCCTTAAAATTTAGCTTTTTATTTCTGCTCTCAAAGCATGAACTTGGTAGCTCACTGGTGAAAAGGTTGATTCACTGCCAAAACACCAGTTGTCCGGGCTTTATTCAGATTTAAGGTCCAGTTTGCTCACGATTACTAATTAAAACCCCTGCTGACAAGTATATCAGTGGAATAATAATAATGATACAAAGTCGTTTATTGGAGATGTAATCAAAATTAAAACAGCTGCGTGGTGTTTGCACGGACGACATTTAATGTTACACTGCAATCTAGAGTTCCGTGATAAACGTTACTTTTAACATCAGTACAATCAAATAGCTAAAGCTGTGTACAACGTTGGTATATGATGCATAGCCTTTTTTGTGTGTTAAAACCGGTTCGTTTAAACTGATGCTGCAGCAGTTTCTGGTGTTATAAACGTCAGCTTCAGGACAACGTTAATGTAGGTCGAAGCTAACAGATGTCCGTTTACCTTGGAAGCCGCCGTGGCTGCTGCCCTCAAGGATAAACTAACCCATTTATGGTCTAACTTGGTCGCGAGCGTGTTCATGTTGTCAGTGACAGCTGAAGCTGGCGCGCAGACTCAGTAGACGTGGCTCGCTCGCGCGCTGTTCCAGCAGCAACGTCTTGGCAGACGTTGTAGAGTCGAACATAAAATAAACTGCAGAAGGTGACTTCGGTCCACTAAGTAGCAAAAAAGCAAGAAAAAAAAAACATTGAAAAAATGTCAAAATTCCAGCTGACGGGTTGGTGTTGTCGCGTCTCAAAGAGTCACGTGTTTGCAGGTGAACCAATCAGAACGCTAAAAGGGAGATTGAGCTGATCTGATTTCACATGGAGAGAAAGATGACAGCAGCACAGTTTTTACAATAAAAAACAACAACTAGAAAATAACTAGATTTTAGTAGAAATTGAGGCTTTTTCAGGCTGGGGGAGGTTCGAATGTTTGCATGGTCTCCCGGTGTATGCGTGGGTTCTCTCCGGCTTCCTCCCACCGTTAAAAGACATGCATGTTAGGTTAACTGGTGACTCTAAATTCTCCCCAGGAATGAGTCTGTACGTGAATGGTTTGTTTTTCCCTATATATGTTGGCCCTGCAATGGACTGGTGACCTGTCCAGGGTGTACCTGCCTCTCACCTGAAACACTGCTGGGACAGGCTCCAGCTCACCCCGCGACCCGTAATGGGAACAAGCGGTACAGATAATGACATGATATATATATGTATATATATATGTTACTCATGTCTTGGAGGAAGGTCATCTTCCCTGTGTCCAACTTTGCCCACCACCTAGTGGGTTTATGTTTAGATGGGGACCTGGAGAGGCCTACAAGCTACAGTGTCTCTCACTGACTGATAAAAACAGAAGAGAATTGGCAATGATCAGGAGGTGCTTCTGCAAGGCTGGAATAAGGCAGATGTGTCTTTGTGAAATATGCATTAATGAAACCACAAGATTATCCTAGAAAAATAGTCCTTATGCTCCCCAACTCAGAGGATTACAGCAGGACAATCCTCCAGGCCATAGCCAGGGGAATCAGTGGATAGAGGATCACCACACCAAAAGCCTGTCATGACCAGCTCAGCCTCCAGATCTGAACCACCACATAAAAAGGAAAATGAATGGTCACAAACCATCAAGAAAAGCTGAGCTGTTGATTTCTTTTTAGAAAGAGTGGTAAAAAGTTACCCAACAGAAAGTTGAGCAGTTTGAGCAGTGGTCTCTTATTTTTGTCTGGAGCTGTATATTTTATATATGTAACGTCTGTCGAGTCACCATGCAGCAATTAAATACATTTTGTGCAATGTTATAAAAACAAAGAATTGAAAATGTATCTATATATAAGGTAGGAAATAAGCATTTGGTGGATTAGTTCTTTGTTGTAACAAAACGTCTTTGTAATAAACCTTTCACTGTTTGGGTTTGGTAATATTTCCCTTTTAATTGGGGCCACATTTGAACAATCAGCCTTTTCTTATAAAGCTATAAAGGAATGAAACAAGTTCTTCACAGACTTAACCAGCATAAATTACATGATTTTCTCCAGAGAAACAACAAATAGATTTTAAGAAATCAAACAAGCCAGCATCAACTTTTATCTTATTGCCTTTATTGTGACACAAAATTACCGATTTTCCATCTTTTTACACAGTAATGAGTTTTCAGGTATTTATTGTGCTATATTCTGTGTACTGGATGAAATGACTTGCACTTCATGCAAAACATATGTTTATAATGCATTTTATGTATGTTCATAAACTTTTCTTTTTTATACATTTTTCATTTCCATTAATTTTTCTACCTTTACTTTTAAAATCTCTTCTTTTGCCCGTCACAGGGCCCGAGCTACAAAGCTATAATCTGGTGCAGCGCATCTCTACTCAGTCTGTTTTTCCTGAACATAAACTATTTGTATGTATTTGTGTGGTGAGCAGCGCTGTAAGGACTGTATGTGGGTTGCACCTACAGCTACATCGGCATCAAACTATCCTCCAAGATGCAAATGACGGCCCTCACAGAGTGATTCAGATTCAGGTCAGTTCAGGCTTGTTAAAGATCACTGAAAGATTTCTCTTAATGCTCAGACCTGATAGCTGCACTCCAAATCAGTAAAAGATGGAAAATAATTATTTCTGTTATTTATTTCATTGCAGATAATAAGAATGCAGATTATTCTTTGTTTTTTCTTCTTTATCTAGTTTAGTTTGTATACACACATTTCTCTGTTTGCTAAAATACAAAATCTAAAAACTTTGATTTTCAACACTGTAGAGAGAAATATGCAAACAAATCACACTTTAACTGAACTTTTTTTAATTTTATTAATTACTTCATCTATTCCTTTCTTTAGGAACATGTTAAATACAAAACCAAACTTGCCCTAAAGGGACCGTATCCTGACCTTTTATGGTGCTGCAGGCCGTAAATACTTTACCAGATGAATATAACCTTATGAATGAAAAAAAAGAAAAGAAAAATACTTTATGGATCCCAGAGGAAAATTGCAACTATAAAACGAATTTATAATGAATAAAATGGAAAAACTCTCTTAAAATCAGCATTTGTCATGTAATTCAATCTTTAATGATTCGGGTTAGTACTCTTCCAGCTGACATGTTTTTGTTTCTCACTGACATGCATCATTTTAAGATTTCAAATATGTCACTTAAAAACACAAAGACTTAAAAAACACAGACAAGCAGCAGAAGATGCTTCTGGTTTAATAACCAACATTATTTTCCCCTGAGGTACAGTTGGAGGAAAAAGCCAGATGAGGTTGTTTTCCCTTCGCAGGTCCGACGGCTGAAACAACTTGTTTATTTAAACAGGCCTTTCACAGACTTAACCACATCCCTGAAGATGACCTTAAAATGCGAGCCGTCGCAGTATGGTGCGTTTTTGGTTTGCTTACAGGCGCAGAGCATGAGCGTCCGGTCTCTGTCGGGGGTGAAGCGAAGAGGAGAGATGCTCGGGGATTTTGTCCTGTGACTTCCGTCGCAGAAGGGCTGTCAGGGAGATTGAGAAAGATGAGCAACCTGAGCAAGCCGCTGACCCTTCCACCAGCAGCTTCCTCCTATCAGCCTTTTATTCTGTGACTGGTTAAAGTTTAAAATCATGTTGAAAATCTGAAGAGTTGGATCTGTAGGACCAAAGCTGCAATGACTTTATTCTCAGCTTCTCAGGTTTAATTAACCTTTAAATACTAGATCACACTGTGCACAGATTTAGCTTCCCCGTTGGTTCCTGGAGGCTGGACAGAGTTTAATTCTCTACTTCAGCATTAATAGCACCCTCCACATTATGTTCCTCCAACTCTCATGTCTTGGTTTTGTGACTTTTGTTCTGCAAAGAGAAAAACAACACAAACCTAACTCCTTATACCCCACTGTTACTTCTTGTTATAACATCTTAAACTGGGACCACTCATGGACCACTTAGGTCTGCTTGTTCAACTGCTTATTATCTCTAATAGCTGGTCAGATAGACGTGGTCACGATGACCTGCACTTCAGTGGCTTGTTAATGAATTTATTTACAATTAAATAAATAGTAAATGGCCCTGCGATGGACTGGTGACCTGTCCAGGGTGTACCCTGCCTTCACCTGAAACACTGCTGGGATAGGCT
>JBAMHW010000004.1:33241502-33265110 GCA_037177495.1 Rhadinocentrus ornatus
GGGATAGGCTCCAGCTCACCCCGCGACCCCTAATGGGAACAAGCGGTACAGAAAATGACTGACTGACTGACTAAATAGTAAATGGACTTATAAAGCTTGACCACTCAAAGCGCTTTACACTACTTGTCACATTCACACACATACACACACCCATACCCTGATAGGCACATCGGGAGGCAACCTAGGGTTGGGTGTCTTGCCCAAGGACACTTCGACATATAGTCAGGGAAAGCCTGGAATCCATCCACCGACCAACCAAGACGACTGCGCTGCCTCCTGAGCTACAGCCGCTCCATATAAAAGCAAAGTGAACAAAAGAAGAAGAAGAAGAAAAAAAGGAAAATAATAACAAAAAGAAAAATACTGGAATAAAATAAACTATAAAAAAAATACTAAATAAACTGATAACAATAAAAAAAAAGGATAGATAAAATACATTTATAACTAAAAGTACATTCATGAGAATAAATCAATTGCCTAAATCAATAAAATTAAAAAGGTAAAATAAAAAAAAGGGAGAAAGTGGTTTGTTTGCAACTGCGACACAAGGCATCAAAGAGTAAACACAAATATCTAATCAGCCAATCACATGGCAGCAGCTTAACACATCTCGTCACGACGACTTGCTGAAGTTCAATCTGAGCATCAGAAGGAAGAAGAAACGGGGATTTAGGTGACGTGGCGCTTGTTGGTCTGAGTAGTTAGTTCTGAAGGAAAAAGGGGGTCCAACCCAGTACTAGAAGACTTAATGAAGTGCTTGGTGTGTATAAATAGAAAACTGAACCATCTGGACCTGTCGCAACTCAGCTGAGACCTGAGAAGGTAACGTGAGAGTCTTGTTAGAGAGGAATTAAATCCAGCCCAGGACCTTAAACTGTGCAGGACGAAGCTGTGATGGTCACGAAGGCAGCCACCTCATCATCGTAATCATCGCCCTCACCTGTTTCTGGCTGTGGCCACAAGCACACCAGGCGTAGTGTTTTCCAGCAGACACCTTGACCCTGCAGGGCAGCCGGGCAGCCGGGACGGGCTGTGTGGCTTGCAGCCGGCACTGGACCTGCAGGACAAAACACACCTTTACAGGTTCTCTAAAATTCCTCATTACAAAGCATTACGGCTGAAGTAGCAAGATTACTATTATCTCGCAGGTTTAGAAAGAAAACATCCTAAATCAGGTCACATCTTGAATTTTTTCTCAGTCTGAACTCGACTATTTGATCAAGATGCACCACCTAAACCTCGCCAAGAGGATTTATGATAAACTGGAACAAAAGTGCAGCCAACAAGTGCTCAACATATGTGGGAACTCCATCAAACCAAAATGCTGAAAGTGATGACATAATGAAGAATTAAGAGAGCAAAAACATCTAAAACCGCTCATATTCTTTCTTCATAGTTGTTTTATTATTATTATTTTATTGTAAAATTCCTTTGAAGTGTTTGGTGGAAGGAATTTAATAACTTGGCATCGAAAGCAAAAGCCAGCAGTGACCAGGTGGTGGAGCTGTACATCTTTATAAACATCTGGCTTCTTTCATTAAATTTAGTAAAATGAACAAGATTTAATTTGACGGAGCAAATCAAACTCTAGGACAAATCACTCATTATAAAAAGAGGAGCTGTACCTCTTCTGCATACTTTATTTATGGAAATATGTTTAAACAAGTTTAGGGAATCCATAAAATCAGCCATTAAACATTATTTATTCTTTTCTTATTATCACCCAGCTGAGCAATAAACGTTTTCTGTATATTTATTCCATACTAAGGATTTTGTAATGTAAGATGCAAAATCATCTAAAACACAACTAAAGTTGAATCTGTCATTTGTTAATTGGTTTGAAACAAACGAGTAATTTTTAATCGCTTTAATGAACTGGATAAAGCAAGTGGAGGTAACGGATGGATGGAGGCTGTCAAAAACTGGACAACACTGAGGTCCTGTTTCCATGACAACGTGTCCATCGAACACCAAAAGTGTTTCCAAAAGAAAGTTGCGGGGTGAAAACCACCCCCCTGCAGACCGCAAACGCAGACAGGACTGGAAACGATGAGGTGCGCATGCCAGGCCTGCAGTGAGGGTTTAAATCTGCTACGACACACCTGCGTGTGCACGACATCCTCACCAGACCTAGACCTAGAGATAACAACCGCCTTGTTAGAGGTGTGTTGGTTCTCTAGTTTAGCCTTTCTCAACCTGAGAGTCCCAAGATGGGAGGCCCCAGATCACTGTAAAAAAAATAAAAAGGTCTACTTTTATCAGATAAATGATAAATTTGGGATTTTTATCAGGGCTGTCAAAATTAACGATGAATGAGATTAATCTGTGAAATCAGTGCATTAATTTCTTACTCATTAATACACAAACAATAAAGTTATTACACATCTCGTGGGAAGAGCTGGATTTGGGCATGTAGGTGCCTTGTCACAGCAGTGAACTGAATCCACCAACAGCTGCTTCATCTTCCTTATTTTTTTACTTTTAGATTTTTTTTTTAAGCCTTATAATTAGAATTTTTTCACTGGGTGTCCAAAAACAACGCAAACATAAATGTATGTTATCTCGGGGTCATGGCTCAAAAAGATTAGCAAATTGTCGCTAACGACATAAATCTCACACACACACACACACACACAGAAAAAGTTTTGCTTTAAGAGATCAAAAAGATCCAGCAGCACAAACAGAACACAAAGTTCCGCCTTTGTTGCTTCGTGGTTCCGTTCGCGGGTGTAAACAGGCCTGAGTGCAAGATGACAGACGCCATCGTCGTCAAAAGTTCCAGTTCATGTTAACAAGGACAGATTGGCCTTATGTTAAGAGAATTTCTCTCTGGAACTTTTGCAGTTTTGTCCACCCAGAACTGCTACTGTGTAAACGAGAAGCTAAAACTCAAAACTTTTGTGTTTTATTGTCTTAGCATCGTTGTGTAAACAGGGAAGAAACTCCGAACTGGCCGGGAAAAGCTGCTTACTTTTTCTACTCTTTCAACTTTTAAATATGATTTTGGTTAATTATATTGTTTTACTCTATTTACTTTTACATTTGTAACTTTAAACTGCTATGTCGATTGTTTTACGACTACTTTAATGTTTATTTGCATTTTAAAACAGTTTTTTCTTTGTGTGAAGCACTTTGACTTGCAGTTGTGTGTAATATGTTCTATTTATTTAAATAACATGTTATTTAAATTACATTTGTCAACATGACGAAGTTTGAGATGGCTGCTATCTCCAATCTGACCACTAGATGGCAGCACCTGTTAAACAGGATCTAGGAAACCTAGAAGTCTCAGTTCAGCATCATGCAGATGTTTTTGGATCGGTCATAAATATTAATGTCAAACAAACTCCTGGAAAGTCAATCAGTTCATAAAATATTTTACCGGCTTATTGTGTTTTTATTTCTAGAAGTTTTCTAAAATCTTTCACTGACCTTCTGTTTGCGCTTGAATTAAAGCACAGATTGGAATTTTAAATAGTTAATTTCTTTATTTTTTATTGCTCGATCATTAAATGCACTAAATATATGATCAATCTTGCCCAGCAGTGCATTTCGCGACTCTTTAGATATTAATCTGCGCACTGATCAACGAGGAGCTGCAAACTGCGGGACCACAGGTTTGCCTGAACAGGTGCTAAAGGTGAATGAAGCGGGCGTGTCACGCTTTTTGTTTGCACAGATGACTAAGGGAAATAAAAGAGGCTGCTTTGAGGTGACGGGAAGATTCGTTTTTAAAACCCGCAATTCACCAGAAAAAAGACCGAATAAAACTTTTAATTTGCGTGTGTGTTTCCCAGAGAAACACACAAATCGGCCATCTGGATATTTTGCAGAGACTCACTGCGGAGGCGGAAACAGGCGGAAGGAGCCGAGGTGGTCTGAAGGTCTGCGGGTAACCCCTCCACATTGCGGATATCAGCCGGACTGCGCTCATTCTGGCGCAGTTTGCGTGAGTTTGTTAGTGACGATGATAAAGATAGTGTCTCTTTTTCTTCTCCTTCTCCAAGGTGATCACACACACGGCTGCTCCCAGACGCTTGTGCAGGATCCAGTAAAAGTTCCGACTTTTTACAACATGGCTGCAACGGCGCCGCTGATTGGCTGATGAGGGTCAACACGCACGAGCTGCTTCCTTGCTCCTCCTCTTCACGCACTCCTCATTCATTCGCCTCAGGTAAAAAAAAAAGACTGATTAAAACAGTAAAAAGACACTTTTTCTTTTATTATTCAGCCTCCAGATCAAGTTTAAACCTTTTATCATTATTATTGTTATTATTAGATCTTTATTTAACCAGGAAATAAAACTATTGGGATTAGAAAGATTTTTTTCCTACCATTGCTTCTAAGGTCAGCAATAATATTTAAATAAAACAATAGAAACAAAATCAAACTAGAGATGGCATTTATGCCTCCTTAAAGGGAGCCAGATGTTGAGTAGTCATTCCTTTCAACGAGCCATTCAAAAGACTGGCTCATTCTTATTGTTTTATTATTTACATATTTTTTTAAATTCAATCAGGATGAAGAATTCTATGAAGAAAATAATCACTAGTTACAATTAGAAGGTAGGATTCGGATCAGAATAATTCAAACTTTCACACCCCACCAATACATAGTGTGTTGGTTGGAATTATTCTTAAATGTTGGTCATAATTTCATTTGGCTTGTGTTTGTTATAGTAATTATTCCATAAGGTGGCTCCATATCCCCATTCTTTGACAGTGAGATTGCTATTTTGGATTTTCCCCTCACCAAAAAACTTGTGGCACAACGAAACCTAAGCAGGCTACAAATAACTTCCATGCGAAATAACTTTACTACTTATATAAATATATAATAATAATAAATAAATAAAACATGTACCTATATTAAATCTACTGTACAAGATTAAAAACAGAATAAAGGAAAAATGTAAATAAACAAAAAGAATTAGCCTGAGTGACATTGGTGCAGATTTTAGTAAATGTTTCAGATAGAACTCGGTACTTTAAGCCCATAGGTGCATCACATGAATGGAGCGTGTTGGACATCAAACTCCTATGATGCACATATGTGTGAAAGCATGAAAGCAGAGTGGATCACTTGCACACTAAAAGGAATGGCTCACAAATGAACGGTTCACAGCTGCAACTCGGTTCACACCGTTAATTTAAAAGAACCGTTTAAAAGAATCAATTTGTTAATGAACGTCACATCTCTAAATCAAATAATCTCGTTGTACCGGTGTATAATGACAATAAAGGCATTCTATTCTATTCTATACATTTTGTACATACATCTAAGATTTAGACATAAAGACATCATAAAAAATAACACCGCAGTAATAAAATGCTAAATTGAAAAAGAATTGGTCAAACACAACAATTACATGAATCTATGACACCAAGAATTAATTAGTACTAGCAAAGTGGGCCTAAAAAAGTGGCTGGCAAGTTCATACTGGATTTTGAGAAGTGTAATAAATCCCTCCACCCATCTCCTATTTTACTGGTAATAAATAATAATGCCTTAAACCATTTCCAGTCATTCAAAGTCCACGACAAAATGATACAGCTCAGTAAAATACATTTATTGACAAAAAAAATTCGTCTTAATTTGTCCTTTTTTAATTTTACACACAAAAATATCAAAATACTTTACAGGGTTTTTAATCTGAATATTGTCAAATTAAGTTTTAATTTATTTGGTCAAACAAATACACTGTACAATGACAACGTGCTTGTCCTTTTAAAATTCAGTGCTCATTTTTTTCATTTTGTTTTCAGGGAACAATGCATTTAAAATTATGCATAGTTATTACTTGGTATTTAGCGATACATTGGAGAGACGTCACTGCATTTCATGCAAGTCATATCCCAATAGTTGAAGCCTCATTCACAGCCAGGTGCTTTAAAATGTTGTAAAGACATAAAAGATACACAGTACGACATTCAGAACATGGATTATCTTGGTTACCCAAACCTCAAAGCTTAAAAGAATGAATGTGTTTTTACACAAACATATTAAAGTAAACAACTTGTATTCCAACAAAACTGGAAAAAAGTACTTAAAACGATTTATAATTGGGCTCAAAGTGCCCCAGTGCAACATAAGAAACCGCTTCAGAAATCCTTCGCTCCACAGTCTTCATCAACATCACCGACATTCTCCTTCTGTCACTGCTACAGTATTTTTCACAACCGACCGATACATGAGCTGCAAACGAGACCAAAGTAAACACGAGGAAGAGCCGAGTTCAAGACAATAAACGGTGAGAAAAATATCTGAAAAGGAACCAACGAACGTTAGTAACAGTGACGAAAGTAACAGTCACACTTTAAGCGCGACGCTAAAACAACTGTATCACTTCTCCGATGACACCGGTGAGGCCGCACTGCCACGCCGACACCAGTCCCTTGTTTCTCAGGTCTCTGTGGCACAAACAGTAGAAGAAGGTCGCGTCTGAACTCAAAGATACGATAGAAAAATGCTTCGACACTTGTAGTCACCACTGCACGGTTATTCACACGTTTCAGCTATCAAAAGTATAAACAGGTTTAAGAAGTTTGCTTTCATTTGATAAGGAACCCCTCCGTAAAAAACACCATGAAAGAAAGAGCTCCTGCTTTTCTCTGTTAATCTACCATCATTAAGGCATTATCTATCCAGTATTGCTAAAAGAAGAGCTAGACAGCTAAGCATGTATGAATGCAACACAAAACAAGCTCCAAGACAGTGTAAAAACCTGTCAGTCCCTAGCGGCCTACTAAGCACTGAGCATCTGTTATAAGATACTGTGATCATGGCTAATTTAGCTCTTAGCTACTAACATGCAAAGTGCACCCTTGTTTAGGAGAAGCAGTTATTATTTTGTTTTAAGTATCCAAATGTTTGGTTTTGTCTGTTTAATCTCGACAGCAACTTGGAAGGATATAAAACTCTGGCCGTGGTTTGGAATAAAACTTAGCGCTCGCTCGGTGATGTCGCACATTTTCACTTAAACACAACCTCAGCGTGAACGCCGCTGTTTTCCTGGTGGGCATTTATCTCCACTGAAGGCTGTTGTGTGTGGAAACCAGCTGGCAGAAAGGTTGAGGTAATAACTAGCTTAATGATGATTGCCGCTAACAACACATCAACAGGACTACTTATCTTTACATAAACAGTAATAAGGGAGAGGAGATCTGTTGGGGAAACACAAAGGGAAGACAAAATATAAAGGAAGACTGTTGAGGTTGGAAAAAAAAAAAAAGTGGCAGAAGTCTGTGTTCCTTGCTGACTGACTGGAAACGCTGGTTTCAGTGGTGGAGGGAGATCATGCGCGGTCAGTGCTTGAGAAGTCAGAGATAAAACTCTGATATTCAGTTTATACGCTGAAATACCAAGTTCACACAGCTCCTGCTCAGGCTCTGCCTTCATCAGCAGCCTCCTTGGTCGAGCTAACAAATTAGTGCAATTTAACAAGAGAGACCACCGTATTCCTGCTCTCTGAAAGCTGCCTACAAAAAACCCCCAAACAAAAATAAACCTACAAAGAAGAGTTTCAAAACACGAGAAAATCCACCGTGACGTCCTGTTATACATTCATAAAAGGTTTGTCAGATGCAGACGAGGAAAGTTCTTCATGGTGGCAGGTGACGCCTGATGCCGCTCTAGCCGGGGTCCCATCAGCCGTTCTTGTCTCCGCCCTTCTCTCCTGAAGCCTGAAAACAAAACCAGGGTTTAATTCCCTAATTCTAATCATTCTCCAAATCAACAGTCTGTCTGATGACTTTGATAGAAAATGCAGTCATTAGTGGCAGAAGTGATAATAAACCGTGGCCACAATATTATGGAAGAGCCCCTTTTTGGTTATAGTACACATGTAACATGGATAAGTTTGATTTAATCTAATTTTATTTTCTCCATTACTGCGATGGACTGGTGACCTGTCCAGGGTGTACCTGCCTCTCACCTGAAACAATGCTGGGATGGGCTCCAGCTCACATGGTACAGATAATGACGACTAATTTTATTTTAATCTTGTGATGAATTGAAATGATATCCTGTGATCTCTTGTGATAAATTTGTGTCATGCTAAGAGACACTTAAATCGGATACTAGTTTAAAATGAATACAAAGTCCAGACACTGTGCGTTAGTAAAGCATGACTCACAAATTGAGGACTTTGAGAACAGATGCTGCTAAACTGGACCAAAACGTCTACTTTTGTTCTGTTTCTTCTTATCAGAGTTGATCTTTGCAGAGATGTTTACATTTTTGTTTTTCTGGTCTGATCGGGCTCTAGAGCTACAGCTGCGTCATTAAACAGGGACACTCGTATCCATCCTGAAAGTGCTAGTCTGTTTAAGGCAGGCCTGAAACCTTTTAATTTGTGCTACGTGCCATTTTAATTTATTCTTTCCAGGAACACATACAGTGATATTTACATAGATTAACAAAAACTCACAAGTGTGTCCTCTACTATGATTACAAAAGTACTCAAATACACCTTGTGGTTGCAGAAATATATTTATTTCATTATGGGTTTTTTAGCAGAGGCCTAAAAAATTGTCTCACAGCTCAAAGGGATAATTATCTCATCCCACACACAAGTAATAAAATAATTTTCCCTCCGTGGAAATCAGGGGAACTGGTTGGCGACAAATGGGTGCAGTTAACCTACAGCTGAGGTTTGAAGTGCAACTCCGGTTTCTTCAGTTAAAAGAAACACATGTACAATTAATTAATTAATGGAAATGTGTTTTAAATGTGGATCGCCCAGTGAAAGACAAGAAGAGGGATTCAGAAGAAGTCGATGTCCAGAGCAACGCTGCTGTAAATGCCTAAGAAAAAAGAAGAAAAAAGTAACCTCATTTATTTATTTGCTTATTTTTGGGACCAAAATGTTCATTTAAGGAATGTCTGCTTTAAAAGTATCTGTGACAGCAAGTTTTTGTACTTATTTTTTTAAGTGACCATATTTAAAATATATTTAGTTTTAGTATATGTTAATATTTATTTAGTTTAAATGTGTACCTGAAAAATAAAAAAAAGAGACAGCAAATAAATCTTTATTTAGTTTTTAGCATTACTGTATTGAGTGTGAAAGTAAATTAAAAATACTTTATTTATCCCCTGAAAGGAAATGATAATATTGTAGTTTTTCTTTAGTAGAAAAAATTATGTTTATTGTTAGCAACAATAGTAACAGAAATTATTATCATATTATATACATTTTTTAAAATTTGGGTTAAATAAAGTATTTGTCATTGAATTTAATATAATTATAATATAATCATTATTATTATAGCTATTCCAACAGAGTGAATTAACTCAGGAATAATAACTTAGGGTAGACTCAACATAGTTTCAGGCCAGGTTATGTTCCAGGTTATGTTCCAGCTTTTTAACTAAGAATCCGGTTTGCTGGGAAACTTTCAGCTCTTTTTAGGTTTAGTTTGGAGGTTTTAGACCTGTAAAGACCTCTGCTGCTAAAGACATCTTAACAGATTTTAGCAAGATAAAACTGGGATTATACACCCCTTTTTATGCAGTATATGCAGTTTTCCCTCCAAATGAGTTTAACTTCAGGGTGCTTGGGTAGTTGCACATGAGGTACATCACTCAGATACACAAACTAAGCTCATGTCATCTCAGACTGGTTTCTTGAAGACTGCATTGAGTTTCTGTGCCCAGACGCTTCTCATCCGGTCGTCATAAAGCAGAAGTCCTTAAAACCACGGATGTCTAATGTCTATCCACAAGGGCCGCTATCCTGCAGGTGTTGGGTGTTTCCTGCTGCAGCACCTGAATCAGATTAATGGCTGAACATGTTTGGGCAGGACTTGACAACAAGCCGCTGAGTAGAAATATTTAATTGGAATCAGGTGTGATTTAAAACCTTGAGGACCGGGGCTGGATCCCCTTCTTCAAACCATTTAGAATTTAGGTCACTGTGAAGGAAAAGTTGAGAAACCCTACTGCAGGGGTGCCCAAAGTCGGTCCTCGAGGGCCGCTGTCCTGCAGATATCCTTATGTTACCTGCTTCAACACACCTGACTCAAATGAAATAAATCCAACAGCATATTAAGCTTTGCACAATGACTCATTAATTTGAGTCAGGTGGTTTTGGAGCAGGGAAACATAAAAAACCTGGAGGATTGTGGCCCTCGAGGACCGGAGCTGGGCACCCCTGCCCTACAGCATCACTCACCCCGGGCTTGTGAAGTGCATTGTCCTGCAGACCGAAGAGGCCACCTCCTTGGCCGCCCTGCAGGGGTGAGGCTGTAGCTGAGGAAAGCAGGTTTGGTGACTGGGTGATCATGGGTGAGCTGGGGGTGGAGGCGAGTGCTCCGGTCAGCGTGAGGCGCTGCAGCTCCCTCTGCCTCTGCTGCTGCAACATGTGGCACACCACCACCTGCTGCTCCTGGAGGGGGCAGACACAACAGCAGGTTTACGATCTTCTACACGGCTGCACAATAGTCTGAACAGAAGCCCAGTTTGGTCTCAGAAAAGCACGGAGATGATCAGATTACACTAGGAATGGTGTTTAGGAGGGTAGCGTCTTAGATAATAACGAGAGTGGTGGCTGCTCTAAGTGACACCACACAAAGCAGCTGTCTATCTCATCCTGGTTTTAACAGAGAAAAAGCTGCCTGGTGTCTTGACTGCAGCACATCACAGTGACTGAACTTCACAAACAGGAAATAAATTGGTTTCTATATTTAGTGAGCGTCACTGCGCCTGGCTGCCTTCGACCTCAACAGACTCTGCAGTTTGCAAGTCAAATTAGTGCTGCTGCTTGTTAGTGGATGAAAAGAGCCCATATTGTTTGTAACTACATGTGTAGTTAATACTGATTGCATGTTCTGAGACAGGAAAAGATCAATGTGGAAAATAAGAACTGCAAACATTTTTTAAATCAGCTGTTTATTAATGAGAGCCTAAAATATCCCAAAGGTTCAGAGAGAATTCTGTTCTCATGTGGAAAAATAACCAATAAAATTACAAGAAGGTAGCTCCGCTACTTGATGCGACACAGGGTGAAGCAAATCAAGCTCATTCAGCTTCTTCATGCAAAACCTGCACTTTGACTTTCAGGAATCCTGACAGCCTCGCGGAAGCTGCTGCAGCTTCATTAAATCCCCTGAACCAGATACAGCTGCTATCTAGGATGCATTGTCAACAGGGTGCAAGTTAACATGATTCTCCAGCACAGAACGGGGCGGTAGAGGGTGAAAGGTGCATTGTTCAATAAGAGATACTGGAAAACCATCAAGTAACAAAGCAGTGTGAATTTTTAAGTAAAGTCTGACAGAGCTGGTGTCTCCCTTATCCTGGTTATCGTTTGGTTTTTACTCCACATAGCGCAGGGGAAAAGTGAGAAAAGAAGATGACAAATGACAGTTTTATCTGTCTGCTTTCCGTTGTTACTGCTGCCTCCTTCCTGTGCTATCATTTAATATGATCAGTGTATGAGAGCCCTGAGAAAACTGGTGACAACAAAGTGCTGTCACACTGGAACATGCTTATCGTTAAATACTTTTAGACTTTTAAAATGATAAAAGTCAACAGAGAGAAACTGAGTTCGCAAAACCAATTGAACCATTCAGAGAAGCTGCCACGAAAAGTCCAGCAACACTGATGGAGCTGGACGATGTCTGGACGATGAGGTAGGGCTGCAAGACAGAAGCCTTTTCTGACAAAGAAAAACATTTAAGCCTCGCTTCCACTTGGAAACAAAGCATGTCTCCCAGAAGCATGGTTGTCTGTTCCTAAAAGATAAAGGTTCAACTTTCTGACCATAAATCCTAAAAAAAGAACACTTAAAAAGAGCAGCATACCCACTGTAAAGCATGGTGGTGGTAGCATCATGCTTTAAGGTTGCAGTGGAAAGAGTAATGAGCAGTTCCAAATTCCAGTCACCATTGGTCCAAAACCTTCAGATGCCTACTAGAAAACCGAAGCTGAAAAGGAATTTTACCTGCAGACATCCAGATAAACAAAAGAACGTTTATGTTCTTGGTTTGTTCTTGTTTCGGTATTTATAGTCATGTTTATTTCTGTGGTGCTTTTTGGTTCCTGCTCATCAGTTCACCTGGTCTGATTGTTCATTCACCTCACCTGTGTTTAGTTAGTCCTTAAGTGTATTTAAGCCATTGGTTTCGGTTCTTCCCTGCCAGTCCATTGTCCGTTTACTGTTAGAACTGTAGTCCATGTCAAGTTTTGTTAGTGTTCACGTTGTAGTTCCATGCCATGTCGGAGTTTTTCCCAACAAATCCCTATGTTGTGTAAGTTAAGTTTTTCCTTATTAAAACCTTTTCCATGCACCGGTCTGAAAACCTGCACTTGGGTCCTCACCTCCACCGCATCTTGACAGATTCACCAGAAGAAAATGAAAGTTTTGGATTGACTGAGCCAAAGTCAAGATCTAAATTCAACAGAAAAATTTTAAGGAATAAAAATACTGCCAAGTCATGATGTACCAGGCTGATAGACTCGTACCCAAGAAGACTAATTGCAAGTATTCACTAATAAGGTTAAGTTCAGTATTAAGTTTTTTTTTTTAATTTCCCATATTTTTCAGCAGATTCAGCAGATTTACTTATTTTTAATCTGAATTGTTCAGGTTATAGGTCACATTAAAGGTGAAACAAGTATTAAATATTTAACTGAGGTTTAATTTTGAACAATGGTGTGGACACTTTTATATCCACTTTAGGTAGCCAACGGAGAAATAACCACACCTAAACATGACTTTAGGTGTAAAAAGGGTTTAAAGGAGTCGTTACCGCTGTGAAGTTCTGTGAGGCGAGAAACTGCTGGAGCTGCTGATGTTGCTGCTGCTCGAGAAGAAGCTGCTTCTGCTGCTCAGACAGGAGGGAGGACCTGAAACAAACATCTCACTCATGTCACATGACAAACTAGGTGACACAGTCTGACAAGAGAAAACAATCCAAATGGGAGAAGTTGGGTACGTACGGGCTCACACTCTTGGGAAGCTGAAATCCCTGAGCCAGTGTCTGGGGATTGAGTGGTGGCGGCTGGGGATGGAGGGCTGGGAGTGGCGGCTGTGGAGTGTTCTGAGCGGGAGACTGTATCACACCGTTAAGACCGCCCAGGACGCCATTTAACGTCAGCTGAGGACTTCCTGTGAGGGATGCCATGAGCCCACCCACTACAGGCAGAGCAGAGCCGCCTGCTTGGCTGATGCTCCCCAGGCCATCAGACAGACCCCGACCCAACCCATTCAGCAGGGGCTGGCCGAAGGAGGCGGGGCTCTGCTGAGGAGGGGGGGTGCTCTGGAAGGAGAGTGACGAGCTGCTGCGGGACGGACTACCAGAGTGGAGCTCCTGAACAAAGACACAAAAGGAGAATTTTTCACCTCTCAGACTGCTTTTCATGCACGTGCACATTTTTGGCAACAGAACCCACAACTTGTCTTTCTACAAGAAGCTATAAAAGAAAACATCTACAGTTCCTCACCTCTGATGAGGTAACAAAGGTGTCATTCAGGAAGCAGCTTTTGGAGAGGGGGCTCTTATTGGTGCTCAGATGGTCTACAGAAATGAGAGGCATAATCACAGTGTAAAAACTGCTTCCTACGTAAAAATGACTTAATGCTGTGGTCTGATGAGTTTATCAATGCGGGACAGTCAGGGGAGGAAGGAGGGATGTAGCGCTCCATGTGACACGAAGACAGCAGTATAAAGGAGGTCAGTAGAGATGAAGGACCTCACCTTGAGAAGATGAAAGGAAGCTGATCTGGGTGGATGTGTGGAGGGAGGTATGGGCGGAATGAAGGTGAGGCTGGAAAGGCATGGCCAGCTCAGTGTTGAGCAACTGCAGCCGCTCCTTCTTGGCCGTCAGGCTGAGGATCTGGTCCTGGAGGCGCTGGTTCTCCTGCTGCAGGGAGTGCAGCGACTGGAGCATCTCCACAACTAGAAGGCAGAAAGATTTACTGTCAAACAAAAAAGAGGTCCAACCCGGTACTAGCAAGGTGGACCTGATAAAGTGGCCGGTAAGTTTATACTACTTTCTCATTGTTGACGCTGAGCAGGAACTAGGAGCCTCTGAATGAGAAGAAATGTAAACCATCCATCTTCTGTCTTTTCGAAGTGCGGTTGCAGAGGGAATGGGTATAGGAATTAAACCCAGACATCCCTTTCCCCAGCGACACTGTCAAGCTCCTCCTTTGGGACCCCCAAAGTGGTCCCAGACAAGAAATGATATACAATCCTTCCAGCATTCTGCACCCTTGGTCTCCACATCCGAAGGACCAGTCCTTGACACCAGTAATCTGCAAACCCCCACCTCTGCCTGCTGCCCAGCTCATACTGCACCATCATTAAACCAAATAAACCAAAAATAGCTAATTAAAATAAAACACTTCATAAAAAAGATTAAAACAGTGATATAAAAGTAAAATAAACATAAAAACACAAGTTGAGGAGTCCTGAAATAAAAGGATTTCATTTAAGGTGCACTGTGGATGTGTTGGAATAAATGGCTCACGGTGCAGAGATGTAGAAATTAGAAGAGATTGACCAGAAATAACTTCATGTAGGAGCGGGAGAGCATCAGACCTGCTGCTGATAAATGAAAACATTTCCTACCCTGCACAACCATGTAAGGTCTGCACGGCTCAGGTCGGCATATTTGTCTCTCATGATGTGGGAACATTTACATAAAAAGTCTAACCTGACCCGAGGTAATCTAAAACCCCAACCCCCCACACAGGTGTTTCCAATTATTCTGTCTGTTTGGGCCCCTGTTTGGGTAGCTGGTGGGCAGAGCTGTGCTGGAAAATATAAAGAGGTCATAACTTTATAACTATATCTTGTGGCTTGTGTGATCCAAAACCATTTTGTTAGTTCATGTTGTCTGTATTAAGGGCTTCATTAATCATTCAGACACACATCATATTTATATTAATGTTCCACAGGCTTCACCTATATAACAATGACAGAAGGAGACCCAGTGAAGAAACTACTGGACATTTGTGTGAGGTTATATATGAAGTGAGGTATAACACACCTGACACAAAGACATTCAGCTGCAACGAACTGGAGTCTGAAAGGGGCTTCCCTTCGCACCAGTTCAACAAGGAAATCAGTAACAACTACTAACTGCTCTTTTCTCTGAAGCTGTTGTGGCAACATGGCCAGCATCACAGACACAGAGCATAAACACACTCCTGTCTCACACTTCTGCAGGCTGAAAAAGCAACAAACACTCAGTCTCAGGGTAACAACCCATTTCTCTAGCAACCTGTTAACACAATGCCAAGGAGGAAAGACATCAGCAGTGATCTTAAAGATGCAACTGTTGCTGCATTTTATTATGCAAATCATTTAGAGTCCATCCTACAACAGCGAGAAAGATTATAAACAATATTGGTTTGGGAGGCTTGCAGGAGAAAGCCTCCTCTCTTTAAAAAGTACATGGCAGCACATCTTAGGCTTGCAAAGCCGAGTCTGAAAAACTACAAGACTTCTGAAACAATGTCCTTTAGACAGACCAGGCCACAGTGGAGGTGTTCGATCAGAATGCAGCAGCATGTCTGGAGAAAACCAAACATCTTCCCCTCTTTCTGTATTTTGGTTTATTTTTTGTTAAATAAACAATGACATGTTGTATTAGTCTTGTTGATTGTCCCAGATTGTATTTACCTGTTCAGGGCCATTCTGATTAATAAAACTTGATCCCTCGGTTCCACCCAAGGCGGAAGCAGAGCAGCTATGCCAAGCTTTCCGCCTACCAGCTTGCCAGGTCTTTATAGGACGGATGCGTAGCGTCATACGAAAGGGTGTGACTTTCCACCTCCAAGATGAATGTCTTTTCATTCAAGGTGTCGAGTATCACGTGAGACCTTTTCACCTGATGGCTCGGCGCCCGTGCCGCTATTTATGATGTAATGTAGATTCTGCAAATAGTAACCAGATCCACTTTTCCCCTTTACAATCCACTCAACTCTAGATTAACGAGGCCAGTGAGTTTATACCACAAGGTTTTTTTGGGATGCGGAGCGTCACAACGCTTTAGAAATGCTGCGTAGCGGGCTTGGTGGAAGCACCAGGCACCGGCAATGCCACAGGACAACCGTGATACTGCCTCATTTCAGGAGTAGCGGCCATGGGAATGAAAAGTTTGGAGGTCAGAGGAGCCATGATGGAAAAGGAAGACCGTGCCATGTGTGGAAATAAAAAGAAGCAAAGAATAGACAAGTGAACAAGTTTCAGCTGATGATCAAAAGAGAATAAAAACGGCTGAGCGAAGGGGAAATTAAGAGAAACAACAATGGATGTGTAGCTGTGCTGAATGCTGTCACACCATGTCACTTCTCAGTCGCAGATAAATTTATCATCTGTGGATCACAGCAAGTCGTGTTCACACAGAGAAACCAGCAGCGTGGAGATGAACAGAAATATGCAAATTGAACACAACATATTTAGGGTCTCTGCCGTTTCCATTGTTTAACACAGAATGAAGCTTCATGTGGTCCCTCATCATCATAGTTAGTTTCACCTCTCAGATTATGTTCATTAGAAGGAGGCAAATGGGACTTGTATGTATTATCAGATAACTCACTGTTGACTCCCATCTCTCCGTTGCCGTGTTTTTCCAACAGGAGCTCAATGTGGGAGCTGGCAGGGGGGACGTTCTCAGGACGGGTTCTGACTTCGGAGCTTAACCCGTCTCTCTGGTCAAACAGAAGAGGAAGACAGCTCATGGGAGACCTGCAAGAGTAGGAAGACAAATATGTAAGAGGTGAGTTCACTGTGGCCTAGATTTAGTCTCTAATCTAACCACTGTGGTACTTAACCCTCCTGTTATGGTAGCTTGTCAGGAATAACCATAATGCTTGTATGTTATCTTTGTATATATATATACAATAAACAGTATTTATTTCTCATTATTAACTCAATTACAAACCATTTCAATCAATATTTACTGAAATATTGTTTCTTCATGTTCCAGATCATTATTAAAGGATAATTTACTTGTTTTTCATAAAAAATACAAGTTAAAACCTGATTTCAACGTCCATTTGAAAGATCCACATATAAAATAAATCGTTTGACATGACATTAAAAAACGGTTTTGATGTTCTGATTTTCCTTTTGACAGGATTCTTTTCTTTATGTTGAGTTGGACTTGGCCAGCCACACAGGACCACGTCGCACCAGACGCTGGCATCCTAGTGGGCCCTGATACGGTTTTATTATGTTTTCTGCAGACTGTTTTGCCTGATGTATTTTTAGTAGTAAAAACTACTGTTTTTCCCCATTTTTGGTTGTGAATGTCTTGCTTGGAGGAATATGAAAAGCAGTTTCCTCATTTAGTTCATAATCAAATCCTCAGACTCAGAATTGACCTCAAGATAAAAATAATAAAATTTATTCAGCGCCTCTCAAGGCACTCTACATTTAAAGAGGCGGTTTGTTCGTTGTTTTCTGAAAACAGTCACAATAATTTACGATGCTAAATTTAACCTCTTCATGCCTGGTGTCGTAAACCACTTCTGGCCTTTGTTCATTTTATTTCTTTTTACACAACTAATTTATTATATTTATGTATTTGCTTTTATTCCTTCATATTTATGTATTTATCTTATATTTTTATTTGATTTAATCATTGTTATTAATTTATGTAATATTTAATTTTTTCTTTTAGATTTTGTTGGCACTAGTGGCTTTTATAAAGTAGTAACTAAACAGGAAGGACGGTTGGAGAAAGGGGGGAGTGACAGGCAACAAAGGGCCCCAGGTCGGGATTCAAACCTGGTCCAGTTGCGCTGAGGACCTATGGACTCAGTACACGAGGTGGCTGCTCTACAAAGTGATCTAAACAACACCCTAATTGTATTTGGCTCCTTTTTTTTTTGTATCATTTGTACTCCCGTATTACTTCCCTGTATTTATTTTGTTTTTATATAATTGTAAATTAATTCAATAACTGTAAGTAAATAATAAAAAAATAGAGGTCCAGAGGGAAGAATCATGCTCTGCTTCCAGGACTTGACGTGAAAAAGAATAAAGACACGAGAGGAGGTGCTGAGACGTACTGCGAGGAAAGACTCTCTCTCGGCGAGTTCCCCTGACACTGGAAGCGACAGTCATCGAGGTCAGACTCTGAGGAGGGAGAGAAATATGTCGTGAACTCCTATTCATTAAAAGGCAAATAAATGTTCGTGTGAGACACCCGGATCTGTGATGGCGTCCTTCCCCTCACCTGGCAGTGAGGTCTGGGCTTGGCTCAGTAGTGGCGGCAGTGTCGTTGCTGTGGACAGACAGCTGGCGAAAGGCTGAGAGGAGGTCAGGCTGAAGGAGGTTCTGGAACCTGGATGGACCTACGAGACAATGAACGTTAACTTCAGATGGACAAAAAGCATCTTCAGCTGATAAAATGTGTTACTGTGTCAGCGTAGATTCACCTGGAACACAGTAGAAAATGTAAATGAATATGTCCTCCTAAAACACCTCTTTAGTTTTAGTGAAAACCAGAAGAAAGCAGCCCAGTTAATCTAGGAATTAGTAAAGTATTCCTAAGAATTAGCAAGGCAAAGCTAATTTATTTGTATAGCACATTACATGTACAAGACAATTCAAAGTGCTTTACACAAAACATAAGAACATTACAGCATGGTGCAGAAAGAAATACACATGTATTAGAAAAGAAAAGATTAAAAAAGATTAGATTACATAAAAACAGAAAAAAAAGCTAATTAAGAAATAATTTACGATTTCAGCGTAAAAGAACCAGCTGCAGATCTGGACTCCTAGTGAGAACTAGTGAACTGCAGCAGAGACCAGGTGGGTCTTCAACCTGGATTTAAATAAACTGAGTGTTGCAGCTGATCTGAGGCTTTCTGGAAGTTTGTTCCAGACATGCGGAGCATAGAAGCTGAATGCAGCTTCTCCAGGTCTGGTTCTGACTCTGGGAACTGATAGGAAACATGATCCAGATGACCTGAGGATTCTGGTAGGATCATGCTGGGTCAAGAGGTCACTGATGTATTTAGGTCCTAAACCCTTCAGAGCTTTATAGACCAGCAGCAGAACTCCTAATGTCTGATGAGGATCTGTGCAAACGTAGAAGGTAAAAAGTGAACCTGAGCAGTTTTAACAGAGGTGTTACGCAGGTAAATATCTCAGAAAACCATCAGCTGATGTTGACGATGGACACCACTATCAAGAGTCAGGAGAATCCAAGGATAGTCCCCACATTCATCTTAGAAACACCATGACGACCCAGAAAGAAATGAAGCCCAAGATAATCTATGATAGGAAGAGTATATACTTCACTTTAAAACCTTCTTCATCTCCATGGAAACTAGCAGGACCTTCATGATTCACTTTAAGCAAAGGCAGAGTCACAGGAGAACACATTAGCAGAGTTTTCAGAGCTGGCACCAAACTTTAAGACATGATTTCTGATTCTGGCTGCTAGCTCCCAGAGGTTTTGTCCCACAATGATGAGACAGACATCTCTGTAAGCAGTGTCTCTGCTTTCATATGACACCTTGTTCGTGTGGAGAAATTAGTAGAAGCTCTAAAGTGGACAGAGCTGTTCTCCACGCCTCCTTTCCCGTATTACTGCTTGGGATTTAAACTGTGCTTGGTAGAGTCTTTTATCTGAGGATCTCGACTGAGCTGGTTCCAGTGCTGGTTCGGAGCCAGAGCCTGCCTAAGCACCGGCGGCTCCTGGCTCTCAAAACTGGTTTGAAGCTGGCTCCAGCTCTTTGCTGGGCCAGATCTAAGAACCGCTTAACGTAGGTTTCATCAGCGGTCGGGGCGGGGCTACCTGGCTACCTATAAGAGCTGGTAAAATGACCGGCATCTTCAAACGAAGAAACAATGGCTAACAAGACCAAGTAAAACTGGTCCGAGGAGGAGACAATTTTTTTCCTGGCAATATGGTCGTCTGCCGAAATACAAAATAAATTGGACTACGCCAATGGGACAAAGCCGGTCTTCGTCAAGTTTCAGAAGGAGATGTCTGCTGCGGGCTACAAACGAACTATGGACCAGCTAGTCAACAAACTGGAGGTGGAAGCTCCAAATACCACTGAACCCAGTAAGCGTAGCAGTTTTGTGGTGTTACTACTACCACTACTTATTAAGAGAAATTACCTGTACCTGTGATACGCTTCGGACTGTGGGAAGCATTGTTCATGCGGTTCCTGCTAACACGCTAACGTTGCTAACAATAGCCAAACAAGCATGTCATGTGACTTATGTTTACCGCAAACTACAGGAATCTGCTTGGTCTTTCGGCAATGTAACTGCGCCTCTTACGTTGTATACTCCGGGGTCACCACAAAATAAGAGTTTTTTTCTTGTTTGTTTACAACAGAGTTGATGTCACTGGATATTGAGGAATAGAAGAAACACTACGGCCTGTAGCGTGCAGTTCACCTTTACCAGGAACCCTGTCCTCCTCATCTTCCTTGTGCTCCCAGGTAGTAAATGTTAACAACATGACCAATCCACTAAAAAAGTGCAGTAAAGCCATTACATAATTCAGTCTTCTGGTTTTACTTAGTTCTTAAAGATCTGTCTAGGTAATTGATACTTGATATTGACTCTTTTTAATCTGCTTTGCTGCAAAATTTGAATGATGCTATGATTGGACTGATAGGCTGGTTTTATTCGTATTGCACTAAATCATGACAGAATCATGTGAAAGCACCTTTAACCTATAAAACTCCGTCACTCTTATTATCAGCAATGTCTCAGGAAGGGTAGTGTGTAACTCTGTGGGGTAAATTGTGATGGCTAGTTTACCCATTAGGTGATCTACGGATGTTTTCCAGGCATTTATATCCTGTCCAAGAGGTTTACAATCCAGCCACATTCAAAAACTCTAAATGGTGAATCTACAATGATCCATAATAACACCATTATTTATCTCATTTTCATAATGAAAAAAGATCACTATCACTACTTTGTTGATAAGAGACCTCTATTTTGACCCAGAAATTATAATGAAGCCACTTCCTGTCAAACTTTCCACCAATCAGAGAGCTTAAATTGATGGTAATGTCCGATCAGGAGCAGCCAAATTGAGCAGAAAATTATATTCATGCCTGAAAGGAACAATAATGGTCCTCTATGGTGTTTTTCCTACAAAGTACTGTTTTATTGTTTTTGTGTTGCTTTATCCATTGATACATTCATTTTACATCAATTTAGCCTCATAATCTGACAACTGAGGTTTCCTGAAAACATCATGTCTGCATGCTGAGTGGGATTTAAAGAGTTGAGCTTCTATATGCATCTTAAAATAAACCAAAAGCAGGTGTAGCAAAAATAGCAAAAAAAAAAATAAATAAAAATAAATAAATAAAATGGCCTGGAGTTTTATGGGTTAAATATTCAGTCCAATCCAATTAGAATCCAAACAAACCAAATATACAAGCTACATTAGTCTAGTTCATAATAACTGTGTGAAGATGAACCAGTTTATTAAAACAATGAAGAAAAAATAGGCAAACTAAAGAAAGCATCAGGCTGCATGAAATCTTTTTGATTCGATCCTGTGTCCTGGGCATGTGGTGGGTGACCGTGGAGAGGAAAAACTCCCTTTAAACAGGAAGGAAAACCTTCAACAACACCAGGAGGGTCTGCAGCCCCCCATATGGGCAGGCTGATGATGTCTGGACAGATCTGAAATGAACACCTGAGAAGTGTGACGTACCTGTGTGTTTGAGACGGTGTTAACGGATGGAAGAGACAGCGAGGAGACGTGGGATGGAAGCAGTCCTGAGGAGAGAGGGGTGCTACACATGCCCCCTCCCAGGGACATGGAGGTGCTACACACCCCTCCACCTATGGAGAGAGGGGTGCTGCAGACACCCCCACCCAGTGTGAGAGGGTCCTTGAGACTGGAGTAAATACCTGAATAACAGAAAGACATAAAATCGTAAAAAGAGGTTCATGTCATGATTTTCTTATGACAAGTCTTGAGGCTAACATATGTGGTACCCCCCTGAGAGATTGCGAGGCTCAGAAAGTAGGTCAGTAGGTGCAGCTCACTTAGAAACCACTATCTAGGACAAGATCTCTGCCTCACACAGATGAAATAGCTCTGAGCAGAGTTAGAAAATCTAAAATCTCTGTTGACCTTCTTGGTTATTGCTCTAAGCAGCTTGTTTAAAACGCTGTGAGGTCCTAAAAACTAGATAAGCAGCTGTGTGTCATGGAAACGTTTCAACACTTTAGAGTCACGCAGCCAATGAACACACCAGGGTGCAAACAGATAACAGTGCAGCTTTTTCCCCCTATGCACACACACAGGAAGTTAGAGGGGTTACCACACACGCCCACTCGCTCAGACTCACCAGAGCTGAGCAGCGAGTTGAGGCGGCCTGTAGAAAAACTCCCGGCAGAGGAGGAGGAGAAAGAAGAGGAAGAGGCGGTGGGAAGAAGAGTGGAGGGGAAGGCGGGTTGGGGCATGGAGGATGGGCTCGTGTAGAGTGAGGAGGTTAAGGCTGGGGGAGGAGGTGGCGTGTGGTGATGGTGGTGGTGATGATCCTCTTCCCTCCTCTCTCGGTTCTTGCTCCCCCGTGGGCGTCCTGGACCGTGGCGGCTCTTCTTGCTGCCACGGTGTCTCCTTTCGCGGGGCAGCAGAGGAGGCGTGGCCTTTTCCTTCAGGTCAGCTTCTTCTAATATAGGTGGTGTGCTGAGCTGCGACGGCTTGCAGAGAGACTTGGAGGGCTTGTAGTCGCCTGATGTGGTGATCTTGCGAATCTTGGTGCTGCTGCCCAGTCCTGACGAAGAGGTGATGCGCATAATGGACCCAAAGGTGGAGATGGTGACTTTGTTTTCGAAGGGGCTGGAGTTGCCCTCTGACCTGTCGTGACTCTGTGACCCTGCTAGTGGGCCATCAGCAGGAGTCAGTGCTGGTGGCTTGTGGTATTTAGTGTCCTCCTCTTCCTCTTCATCCTCCTCATCTTTGTCATCTTCTTTTTCCTCCTCTTCCTTCTCCTCTTCCTCCTCGTGTACTGCAGACCTCCTGTGACGTTCCTTACGCTCCTCTCCGCTGTGGTCGTCTCCGCCACGGTCTCGGTCCAGGCGGGAGGAAGATGAAAACTGATGGAAATCCTGAGGAGTGGACAGCGCGCCTCCTCCAGGAGAAACGGAAAGTTACAGTCACAAACACCAAAACGACCTATAACTGTCACATTAGGCTTTCACGCCTCATACCTGTGTTGAACGGACTGGAGGAGCAGGAGGAAGAGGAGCAGCTCTTGCCAGTGCTTCCTGTCTTCTTACTGCGATGACCATGATTGTGGGAGCTCAGCTTCTTGGACTTCCCTTCGCTGTCCTTGCTGCTGTGATGACTGGAGGAGATCTGTCCAAGCACATGTAGGTCAGAACCAAACCAAACTGAGCAAACTTGGCCTCATGTGACCAAGGTGCTGATGTTAACTTCCATCCCACCGTGACCAACATGCTTCCAGTCACTCGTGGTTTAGATTCTTGTACCGTTTCTATGCTGTTTGTTGTCATGGACGAGCTCAGGTTGTCAGAGGACTTCTTGTGCCGCTCTTTTTGCCGAAGCTTGTCCTTATGACTCTGAAAAAACACACACAAACACAGTTGTTTAACCAATAAGAAACTATTTCAGTTCCAAGAACAGA
>JBAMHW010000004.1:33273454-33285249 GCA_037177495.1 Rhadinocentrus ornatus
GAAGTAGTGGCGTTACTTTTCAAATGCAGTAACGAGTAATTTCATTACAATTTACAGAAGTAATGAGTAACTAGTAACAAATAGTCATGTTTCACCGTCTTACTTCTTGTGTGTTGGGTTTTGGTCTGTTCCTTGGTTTGTGTTATATTTTGATCTGGGTTATAGTTTGGTGTTTTCAGGGTTTTTTCTGGTGATCATGGTTTAGGGTTTAGGGTTTGTCATGTTCTGTTTGGATCTTGGTTTCTAGTTCTGGTTTTTGTGTTTAGTTTTCTGTTACGATCATTGTTTGTGTCATGTGTTAGTGTTTGTCTTGTGTTTTGGTTTATAGTTCTGGGTTTTGTCACGTTTAGTTTAGTTTTCTTGTTTTCCCTCTTGTGGTTTCTGTCCCTGGCTCATCAGCTCACCTGGTCTAATTTTGATTCACTTCACCTGTTCTCAATTTGTTCCCCTGTGTATATATACCCCATGGGTTCAGTTCTTGCCTGTCAGATCCTTGTTTGTTAACGCCTGTGTTTGGTTTAGTCCCTGTTGTGTGTGGTTCCCTGTCCTGCGTTGTGAGGAAATAAACCTTGGTTCTGTCTCTGGTCTTGAGTGCATTTGGGTACTCACCTCCACCACCACTCATTACAACAAATTGCTTGGGACCATTGTTATGTTGCATGATCCTCAAGGCACTCGATCCTGCAGGTCTTAGATGTCTGCCTGTTGCAACACACCTGACTCAAATTAAATAGGTCTCTGACAAGCTCTGCACAAGTCTGCTGAATCAGGTGTGTCGTAGCAGGGAGACATCTAAGACGTGGAGGGTAGCGTGCCTTGAGGACCAGGGTTAGAAATCAGTGATTTAGAGAAAAGAGACTTTCTCCTGCAATCCTTTCAAACAAACCACACTTGTTCAGTCTTTTTCTAATTGTACTGCCATAAACTTTAACATTGAACATGAAAACTGAGGCCTAGAGAGCCTGAGATGTAGCTCTGGTGTACATGTCAGTCTGATTTTGCCAAACTTACTGGGATGTCCATCCTTGGACAGTTTTCCACACGTGAATAATCTTTCTCTCTGTAGAATGATGGACTCCAGAAAGTTATAACCCTTCCCAGATTAATGGGCTGCAACAGTTGCTGCTCTAAAACCATGCTGATGTTGTTCCTGCTTTGTGGTAATACACACTTAAATGCTTAAGATCAGGAAGCTAATTAATCTGCTGTTAGATAAGTAATTAGATTAGATTAGTAATTACACGGTGTCATAGAAAAATCCAGTTCCCTCTGTCCCTTATTAAAAGAGCCTAAAGAAATAAACCTGAGAATTTTCCACTCGGGAAGTTTCTACTTTGTCTTTATTAGTCTGTACTTGGCTAATTCTAAAGAACTAAAAACATCAAATAAGTTATTAAAATGTAAAAGTTGTTATTACAACATTCTGACACAAACGTTTAACAACTGAGCCTGAAAATCGTTAATTCTGGGATTAAATAAGGTGAAACTTAAACTGAATCACAGAAATCGAGCGTCAGTTGTCTTCATATCCGATGGTTAACAACAAAAATAAGTTAGCAGATGATTCTGTTAACATCATCCATTAAAAATATTTTTAAAAATCCACAACGGGGCTTAGGTTATGCACCTAAAATAATTCTGATTTAAGTAGACGCATGGGAGGTAAAATGTGACATAGCGTCCTGACTGAAATATTAAAAACCCAAACAGTGTAAAGCTGCGTTTTCAGACAGAGCCCCATGCTTTGATGAAGAGGAATGCAAGGTTTCAACTCAACAGTGTGTGTGCATCAGTACCTTGATGTATCTCTCATGTGGGACATACTGCAGGATGATGGGCTCCATGGTAAGAACGTTGGCAAACTGCACCTCCGGGATGTAGAGCGCACACACCACATGCGCCCAGCCTGATCAACAGATACATCAGCAGAGGGTCAATGGCATGGGAAAGATCTTGTATTTAATTTATTTTAGTCAATGAGGACAGTGGTGTCTTGCTCTGAACGTCAGGGAAACAGATTTACCTCCACTGTCCGTTCTCTTAAGGGCTCCATCTTTGTGGGGGCAAAGTTCACACCTCTGGAAGGAGCAGAGTTCTTTGTGAGGCAAATATCAATCTAAATTATTCATCTAAAATAAATAGATACTTAAAGCAGACGGGATTGGAATCGGATGAGGATGGCATACTCACCACGCGCGCAGCCCGCTCCTGTGACTCACACTTCCTGCAGAACCATGGACCGGTGGGAACCTGGACGATGCCGTAGCATGCTGAGACAAATAAAGAAAGAAAGCAATAAACAGGATGCTAAAAACCGACTCCCTCTCGGATTATTTTGCTTGCCCATTAAAATAAGCTTCTCTGCCATCTGGATAATCCTGAAAGTCCAATGTTCACCCCAGCATGCTCTCCCTCATTTTTCCCAAACTAATTTCATGCACTTTTGCCGCTTTACAGAAATCACTCGTCTAAATGGAGAACCTGCAAATGAGAGTATAAAGTCTATAACAGCCTCCCAGAAAGGATCCCGTGTGAGAAATATGATCCCAGGAGTTATCTGCCTTCCATTCAAGTGGGATTAAAACAACAAAGCAAGTGGACAGAAGATAAGGCAGTGTCCAAACCGGCGGGCCTCACCGGAGCGGTTCTGGGGGAAAACACGCCTCTTTCTGCGGGCCGGACAACCAAACACGGACCTGCCATCTATGCGCCATCCAGCCTCGGTGTCACCCTGCCGGCCCTGAGCGTTCACTCATGTGCGCTGAGTGGAAACAACAAACAGCACGTCTACCTACCCACCCCTCCCAAACACAGCAACACGCACGTAGACAAGCCTAGAAACCTACCGACAGACCTACCAGCGCCTCTGGCTGTCTCCAGCCGCCACCTCAGCGGCCGCAGCTGCCCGGTAATTACACGCTAACAACGGCTAATGTTACCTTGGTGAACGGCGACGCTGCAGCCGTGTCCATCACAGTACACCAGCGGATTCTCAGCCCAGCCTCGCTCGTCTGAACACACGCAGCAACCTCCGACCATTTCCCGCATGCTGCTCCCATATGAATAAATGTGTTTCCCCTCCTCGGCAACGGCTCAGACCTCGGCCAGGCCTGTCAAGTGGTCGTCCCGCACTTTACTGCCGCACCGGGCATAGTCGTGGGTCGCGTCGCTCGCACAGTTTTGGCGCAGCCGAGGAGCCAAATCTCGGCGTGGGGTTTGTGGTGCTTCTGCTACGTTTTTTCCGTGATGTCCTCCCCGTCCTCGTAGAAGCGATGCAGTGCGCATGCTCAGAGCTGATTTCTCTGGGTCGGAATAAAAAGTCAAAGCAAAGGTAACAAGTTATTTTAGCTCTTTTTCAGCGCACGTTATAAGAATCTAACGGTAAATATTGAACTTATATATAAGAGAGGGAATTATATCCGCCCTCATTCTTTATCAAAACGACTAAACAGGTCGGATTAGTTGAAACATGTGGATCAATCAAGTCAAAACCGCTGGCTGTGCTCGTTTTAACAATTGTGGAAACAGCGCCATCTTCCGGAGTTATAAAGAATAACAGGACAATTTACAAGGTATTTTACCTTCCAAATCCAGACCTGAAAAATATGGAACCAGTTTCATGAGATACAGCTTTAAAATAAACGGATAAATAAAGACTTAGCATTTAAAAATAACCTGAAATATAATTTATTTAGTATTTAGAAGTCATGACTGAAAATTTTGTCACAATTCTGCCTGAGAGGTTTGCTAGTTTTTACTGCTCACTCCAAAAAAATAAAAATCCACTAACTAATCCAGAATGCTTTTGCCCGTGTTCTCACAAAAAACAAATGAACAAATAAAAAGGAGACATATCCAGTTGTTTCTGTGTGCCAAATAATTGATTTTAAAATGTTGCTGCTGGCGTGTGATGCTCTGAAAGGTCCCAGTACAAAATTTATGTCTGATCTGCTGACAGACACCCAGACTTCTAAAATCATCCGGTTCAACTTTGCTTTCCATCCCGAGAGTTAAAACTAAACAAGGAGAATGAGGGGCAGTAACATCTGGAAGACAACACCACCTGCAATAAAAAGATGCAAGACATAAACCTTTTAAATCCCTTCTGAAAAACTGGCTTATTACGAACAAACCTGTTCTCAGCTAGACAGATGCTCTGCAGCACACACATACATATACGTACAGTATGTAGCTGTGCACTGCACCTCTGCCTCACTGTTATTTTATCCTATTTATACAAAAAAAACATGAGATAAAAGAAAAAAAACAAAGAATTCTGACTTTAAATTTTTAAAGTCTTAACTTGGTATCTCAAAATGTTTACAAGCAACTTTTTGAAATTACTGAATCAATTCATCACAATTCTGGCTCAAACTTTGGTGTTAAAAATCAGACCTGAAAACTTGGGAGTCCCATTTCTACCAGTGGGTTACTATTAAAAAATATCACATGAAAGAAGTAAATCAAAATTTCTGACTCATTTCTAAGTGTTGTAAGTTACTGCCCAAACTTTCACATTTATTATCTTAAAGTTTCAGAATAAAATTTCTTAGTATCTTAAAAATATACTACTTTGTTTTATATTGTTCTGTCATTTTCATCAGTTATTGAGTTGTTCTTATTTTTAGATGCATTATTATTACTGTTATTGAATAGATACATATAGTATTGTTTCTATTACTCAAGATGTCACTTTATTGTAATAATTACTATTAATATTGATCCATATAGCTTTACTATTTCAGGCTCCCTCACTGTCCATTTTTAAAACCCATCTTAAAACTCACTTTTACTTATTCAACCCAACCTGAATCTTAATCTTATTTGGTTTTTATTTTTATTAATTTTATTATATTTTTTTTCATTTGAGTTTAGTTATTTTTATGCTTTATTTTACTTGTCTTAGATGTTCAGCACTTTGTTCAGCTGTGGCTGTTGTTAAAGTGCTTTTTAAATAAATTGATGATGATGATGATGATCCATATCTTTGTGATATATATAAGTGAATCATGAAGTATATATATGGTATTTCATGGAGGTGGGATTGACTAAGCACTGGCTTCTTCCCACTCCCTTTGGACAAAGACTTTTTTTTTCCTTTTCTGTATATTCCTTTGGTTTGTTTACTTGTTTAAATTTTTTTAATGTTAAAATAAAACTTTTAATTCAGTTCAATTCAATTAGTTAATTTTATATTCCGTGTCGTTAACATAAGGAGCCAAACAGATATGAGATTAGGATTTAAAAGTGTGCTAACCTGCTGCGTACTGAGGTTTTCTGACTGAGTGGATTCTCAGTTGTTGCCATTAAAATACACCAGCTTAGATTTCAGTATGAGTCCCATGATTCAGTCAGCAGATGTCTCCAAAAACCTCTCATTTTGACTCGACTTGCGTCACCAATGGTTTGTGACTCCTATCTGGGCCGACTCAGTAAACTCTGCCACTGTTGTTGGAAATGACGCTTCAGGCTCATCCACGCTGGGCATGAGCAGTATTTTTTGCACTAAAGTTCCCGAAAAACAAACAAATAAGCTAAGTAAAACATGTCCTTTTTAAAGTTTTTATCCTCCCAAACCACCATGAAAAAAGTTCCCATCTGTTTAAGCCACAATCTTACTCAACATCTACATAACTTCTCTGAAAAATGGCTTGAAATCACCCTGTTGTAACTGGAAAAAAGAGAAGACAAGGTTTGCTGTTGAAATGGATGATTAGGCTTTTTAATCTGACATATAGACATGAAGCTGTGACGACAGTTTGCCTTACTTCTCTTCAAACTCAAAGAGAAAAAGGGAACTGGTGCTGATGGACAGGACAGATAGTGAGGTGGCAGCTGGATGAAGCTAGCACCCTTTCTGGTTTGAAGGCATAAAGGCGTGAACAAGTTCCTGCATTGGTGTGTGGGCGAAGCATGCACACAAAAAAATCAGACACATGGACATGATAAGTTAGTCAGCAGCAAGTCAAACCCCACTTTGTGTCTCATTAAAACCTCCCCATAAAAAAGAGTCAGATTTAGCTGTCAGCTGACATTAAGAAAGTAAATAATGCACATATACCCTACTTATTTTTTTTTTTTTAAACCAAAATTTTGCTCTGACTCTCACAAATTCTTACATCTAAAGATTTACTGGAATGAATGATCTGTTACTATTCATTCAGTGAGGTGAGGTGAGAGTGAAACTGCTGAATAAAAATATTTCTGTGTACTTTCTCATGGTTTTCTAGGTGAAGAAACAAACTGTCTTCTGCCATGCAGTACAGCGTTTCCCCCAGCAGATGTTGTGAAGAAACGTCTGATCCCCTAACAAAGAAAAACAGAAAATTTCACCCTTCTACGACATAACTCTTCCCCTCCCTTTTTTGTTGGTTTAATCTAATGTACCAGGGCAGCATTAATCTGCTATTGAGCTGCACTTTTCCTCTATTCCTGTCACCTCTGTCCATCTTACATTTCTCTTTTGTGAGACAAAAATGTCTCTGCACAAACTGTGAGGCGTTTCTAACTTGTGGGAGCGCTAAATGAGTATAATATTCTGGAGTGAGAAACCAAAACGGGGTGCAAAGTCAAGTGGTGTCCTTTGAAGCAGTGAACTGCACGGAAAACCACAGCCTTAAAAAAGAGACATGTGACCTTCGAGATAATAGGATTTTTTTTCTTTTAGTCTTATAATTAGTAAGATGGTGCAGTTTGTGTGTCATAAAGAAAGATTTGTCTTTATTCTTACATCTAAAAAAACAAACAAAAAAAAAAACGTAAAGGAAAAAAACAATCATAGGTACACGATGCATTTTGTTGCCATTTTCCTGAACATTTGAATAAAAACAAGGTTTTGGCTTCATGATGCAACCAGCTGCCGAAGTTAAGTCAGTCCATCTTTTCAGATGAGAACAGAATGACTAGAACAGACATCACACTCCTACAGTGTCTCTCTCAATATCTCACTCAGACATAAGCACACACACTTAAAAATGCTCACACATGCATGCACATAAACACAGAGAGGAGACATAGCTGCTTGTTCATGCTTTCATTTCTGATACTACCAGCTACATATATGAGTAAATCTCTGTGTGTCTTCCCATAGAGTCGTATCCGTCTGTGTGCATAGGTGTGATCTACTTCAGTTCTAGGCGGTGCTCGCCACGGGCTATGTGGGAGGAAAACTCGTAACGGTCCCGGCTGCGGTGGCCGCACACATTGCACTCCAGTGGGTCACGGAAGCCGTGGCAGCCCATGTGGATGGTGAACATGACGTAGTCCAGGAAGATGATCCTGCAGTGGCCGCAGGGGTACACCGCTCCAGGCAGTGCTCCGGCCTCCCCGTCGGCCTGGATCACTCGCAAGGCCTCGCAAGGGGACAGGGGAATGGGCTGGGTGTGTGGGTGGGGGACCCCATTCTGGTGGTTCAGCCCTCCCAGCAAGTGCCCTAAACGGTACATGATAGGCTGGGGCATCTGGGAGCCATCAGAGTGGAATGAGTCCATGCTGAGGGGCGGCTGAGGAAGGCCCAGAAGCGACAGGCCCACCCTGTGGCCATTGGTAAGGCCCATGGGGTTGCTGTCGGTGCGGGTAAGTGGGATGGAGTAGGGCCTGTGAGAGGGAGGCGGGTCACCGTCGGGGCCTGAGAGGAAAGGCTGCTGCTGGTGGTGACCGTCGGGCCCTGGTGAACCAGCAGGGGGGTCCTTCACGTCAGATCGGTGGACCAGTTCCCTGTTAAAGCTCAAATCCAGGCAGACGCCGTTATCGCCTGGACCAAGGAGACAAGAGACCACTGAAGACTCAACAAGAGGAGGTTTCACACAGATCAGAAAGATGGCTCAGGCAGCAAATAGCAGTAAGAGCAGTTATTGCTAACAAATGGAAGAGCTAACGCAGATCCATATGGGGAGAGGAAAAAAAACAAAACATGCACCCCCCCTTCGAGGAAGAAAATCTGGCTCATAGGACAAAGGAAGCTTTAAAGCAAGACGGCATCCTGAACCAGGAGAGGACAGAGGTTTGAGAGGAAGCAGATAACAGCAGATGAAGGCCTCCAGTGCAGCTGCTGTATAGAAGTATTGACACAGAGACACCTGCTCACGTTTCTCGCCTCCCGCCTGTTCTCTCTCTCTCTGTGGTTGCAGACTGTCTTACTTCTCTTTTCCCCTGTGGTTGTCATATTGAAAGATCTCACTTCATTTGTCAAGCTGATAGACGTAGGAGTCTTTTTTTCTGTATCTGTGCGCCAGCAGCTTGAGGCGTGATTGTGAAACTACAACTCAAGTTGAGCTTAACCAGAAAGGTGAGCGCAAGCTATTGAAAATTGTGTGTGTGCTTATAAAGTTTGGGAAATAACAGTGCCAACTCAGCCGTTTACCGAAACTGCTAACTTTTGATCATCCGTAGCTCAGACATAGTATCTGTGCTCAACTCAAAACACACAAAATGAGTAATAAAAACAGGTTTCTGGTACAAATTCTTTCTTTTTTTCTTCTTTTACCATGAGTTAAATGAAATAACCATGCATGGTTGGCTGTACCCACCTATGACGCAACTCTTGCAGAGAATTTAGGATAGTGGAGACCACTGTGCTGTGGGCAGGTATGAGGCAGCTGCTCTGCCCTCATTTCTTCTCTGGCAAAAGACAAAGGCCAGCAAAGAAGACAGACAGACAACACAAGAAGCTCAGACACACAGCTTCAAATAAACATGAAATGTTTTCTTTTAAACCTCAAAGCACAGCAAAAAGCAAAACATTTAAAAGAAGACATCAGCATATAGGAGCTGCTGGAAAAACAGCAGTTTAAATGAAATAAAATATGATATGTAAATAAAAATGAACCAAAGTGCCGGTTTGTTAGCAGTCAGAATTTCTGAACCACATCTGTGTTGCTGCTCTTACCCGTGAACTTCTGTGGCATTGAGCTCTTCCGTTTGGCAACGTTGCTGGCGAGCCTGTCGAGAAGCAGCGCACGCTCAGGGCCCATCTGAACCCTGGATGGCTGGTTGTCCTCTGCTTCACAGAAAACAGAGCAACAAAGAAACGAAGAGCTGCAGGTGATCAGGCAGTACCATGAGTGCTCTGAACTGCAGCTGCTCAAATGTCAGAGCATTTCACGTTACATTATGAAGTAAAAAAAAAAAGGAGTTATACTAGGAGGAACGAGATATTAATTTGAGATTGGCGACTCCTGTGACCTCACTTCCTGGTTATTTATTCTTTTTCTTTTTTTACTTTTTTTTACCTCATCAGTACAGGAGGAGACCACAGGATGAGGATGTGCTTCCTCACCGCTATGGTACTATCAAGCATAAACTTACGACATTCGGTGACCACAGAAAGAGTGCACTGTGTTGCAATCGTGCAACTGTCCTGTTGCTACGTAAGTGAGGGGGGGGTGACTGTAAAAGCTGATGGTAATGTTTGTGTGAGCGCTGGTGTTGTGCTGCTGGGCTTAATCATTTGCCCTATTTGGCTTCCCATTTGCTGATAAAAACATGAGAAGCGGTTCAGCCTATACACCACAAGAGGCATAACCTAAATAGCTGCGATGATAATGATGGGGCACCAGCCTAAGTTCATTAATGTAAAAAGGTCATAAAAACAGGATCTGCAAGTAATAACAGCTTGAACCTCTGCAACGTGCCTGCTGTTTATATACATATGCATTCATGTGGACTGTTTACATTAACACCTATCAGTGTGAGATTTTTTGGGCTTGGTGTGTGCATATGTGACAGCTGCTCACCTCGCTCGGCAGGACCTTTGCTTTGGATGTACACATGGCACCTCTCTCTGTGCTCTTCCAGAGAGCTACGCTGCTTGTAGCTGCGATTGCAGTGGTTGCACTTGAAGGGCTTCTCCACTGTGAGCAGGAGTTTCATTTAATCAACACATCCACAACATCAAAATGCCACAGCAAGTATTATTTCCTTAAGTATGTAGTTTCATGAAAGAAAACCCAACAAAAAGTGATGATGTGCATGGTGAGGAATGCAGCACGTATGCAGGTAAAACACGTGAACTGAAAGTGAATGATTAAGTTTCCAGGGGTGAGTAACATATCACAGCTATATGATGTGTGTAACCATTTGAGATCTCATGGTACAATGTTACTGGAAAAGCCATGTAGGCTTAGCACATCTCATGTTTCAAGACTCAAAAGGAATGAGACACCAACCGATGTGATACTATACACAGGTGCATACAGTATCAGTGCAGATCATGTGTGAGTGACTGAGGGTGTGTGCGTGTCTGATGCTACCAGAATGGGTGCGCAGGTGCCCGCTCAGAGCGTCACGTCTGCGGCAGGCGTAGCTGCACATCGGGCATTTGAAAGGCTTCTCCCCGGAGTGCAGTTTGATGTGGCGAAGCAGGTTTCCCTTCTGGGTGAAGGAGGCCCCACACTGAGTGCAGTGGAATGGCCTCTCACCTGAGAGAGAAAACACACCAAAGTCAGTCTGCTCTGAGCTCTGAGCCTGCACAACCGATCTTCCTTCCTCACAAAGGTTTGCTCATTAAAAACCATTTTTTCCTCTCAGATTTACCTCATTCATTTCTGCACCCGTGGACTACTTTCTAACAACACACCTCATATTCTTTTTGTTACTTACTGCAGGATGTTTCTATGCAAAAGAATTACACATGCATCACACGCTGTGGTCCTAGATTCTAAAATCTGGTTCTAAATTTGTTAATCTGCAAAACTAGAGTCTTTACCTTAAGTATTTTATTTATTATATGTAGTTGTTTTATTCATTGTATGATTGTGTTATTATTGTGATGCACTTTGTGACATTTGCGCTTGAAAATAAAATAAAATTGACTTATTTTGATCCATTTACTTACTAAATATGTTTAATAAATTAGCATAATTTAAAAATAACTTTGACTAGTAACATAGCAAGTGCAGCTTAAAGTTTCAAGATATCTGTGGGGTTAAAAATCAAATATAGGAAATAAACAAATAAGTAAAATAACATATTACCCCCTGGATCTAACTAAGCAAGCGATCTGGGGTTGTTTCAGTTTGCAAGGTCAGTGTTCAGTTACTGTAAATGGTAAAAGAGTTCAGCGAGCATGAGACTCCATTCACATGCATGGTTGGGAAGCGTTTGCACCCAGCAAACCAACTCCATCATCAATACATGATCGAAGCTCAAAATAAACACATCTCTGGAGGAAATGAATGCCGTGATGTTGCATAAGCTGATAAAAATAAACAAAAACAAGGTGAACTTTTACTGTTATCGAAGGTTAAAAATCCTTCTTTTCCCTAAATGAGCAGTAAATGCAGAAAACTTCAATGTTGCTTGTTACTGTTTTGTTTGTTTATGCACTTAAATGGATTTTTCACTTTTTAAAATAAAGTATTTCTGACCAGTCTTATCTGCGGTCAGTGTGCCATCAGTTTGAAGAGGCAGGGAGGAGAAATGACACTTCCTTGCACCTAAACTCAAACCTCATACATTAATGGACATTAAAAAAAAGCTAACACAACTGAAACTACATATTTTGTTATGTAGTTATACATGTTCTACTGTCACCTTGCATCTAAAGGTGGTTAGGCAGTAGCATAAAGGGTATTGCCGAAGGACCCAACTGGAAGACATTAATATTTGTCCCCTGGGGGATTTGGGCGGCGTGGCTCAGCAAGGTAGAGTCTTGTAACCTGAGGGTTGCCGGTTCAATCCTTGGATGTCGAGGTGTCCTTGGGCAAGACACTGAACTCTTAATTGCTCCTGATGGGTTGTGGTGAGCACCTTGCATGGCAGCTTCCGCCATCAGTGCGTGAATGTGTGTGTGAATG
>JBAMHW010000004.1:33285349-33324963 GCA_037177495.1 Rhadinocentrus ornatus
AATAATAATAATAATAATAATAATAATAATAATAATAATAATAATAATAATAATAATAATAATAATAATAATTTTAAAAACTTGGGGGGAGAGGAAAAATTATATATGGACTGGAGTCATGTCGAGGGTGCATCCTGCCTCTTGCCTAGTAGCTGTTAGGATAGGCTCCAACCCTTGACAAACCACCTAATAAGTGCTAAGTAATATTTTGTGACAATGGACTACACAAAACATATTATTTTCAGCACTAATCTGACTACTTGCACAAAGAAACCTGTCCTTGTAATTTTGCATAAGTGCGTCTCTAAAAATGTCACTGGCATGTTGAGTATTGCAGTATTTCCATTTATCATGCTCAGTGGAGACAGTCTCTTTAATGTGAATTCTAAAATTTTATTAAAATGAACTGATGGAATTTGGAGTGGCAGTGGAGGCAGCAGTTGTGGGTATGTAGGCGTGAAGACTCAACCATACATGGCCCGACAGTAATGAGTTGGAGCCATCAGTGGGTGTGGTGCTAAAGTGCTGAGCAGGGAAAGTGAAGGTGAGCTCCCCAGGACTCATTTGGGGGGAACATGATGCTGAGAGCAGCTCTGTTGCATCACACATACACACACAAAAATCACAATTACTTATAATTACAGCTTGAAAACTGTTGGCATAGGGCTCTTTAGCTGCCTATTTTGGTTCAGTACTCCACTGTGCCTCTAATTGCTACTCTCCTACCAGTGCCTATCACTTTCTGCACCAGTTGCCATATATTGTTATGGCTTGTGCAATATGTTCAGCCTTCTAGATAGACCTGACTCTGCATGGAAAGCTACCTACAGTAGAAGTTTTAAACTGTTTGCCTGTAACACTCTTAGCTCTCTCTTTACCAATGCAAGCATTTATTGTAAAACCATCACTTTTTCTGTTCTTTACTTTTTCTGAACAGACAGTCATGTAAACTAAATAACAATGCATTTCTGTATCACTGGAGACCCAATGAAGGGCAGTGTCAAGTGTGATGGTTTTTGAAAGGACATCCCTTGTTGTTGTTTTTTTAACAATAGTAATTTTTCACAGTGACGTGCTCAGCAGGTTTGTGTCATGAGAAGGTGTCAACAGCACATCTTCACACTCATGCTTTAAGATGCAACCCCATGATGTGTGCTCCTGCTTTTAAACTTGCAAATCACCAAGCCTATGAGAACTGAGGCAGAATCTGGTGCAACCATTGAAACCATTCTCTAACTTTTTTTTTTTTTTTTTTTTTCTTTCTTTCTTTTTTCAGGCAAGCATCAGTAAAAGAGACTGAATGAAAGAATTGCGCATGATGTTAATTACAACTGAACATTAACGTTTTGCTGTCCTCTTATTTCTTCAAGCAAATCTTTCTTTTCCCTTTTTTTAAGGAACATGCATGATATTTTCTCCTTTCAAACAGTAACCTCATGTCTGTGTGTGTTTGCTCAGCTTTTCAGCAGCTCTGTGGGCTTTTTTTCCTTTTTCTTATTATTAATTTATTTTTGTTTATTAGCAATATTGACCCACAAAAGCCCACAGCTGCAAAGCTGCAATCACCCAATTCCAAACAGGCAGGTTTTGAACAGTCTGATGAAATGACAGGAAACTCCAGGGCTCTCTACAGTACAGTTGTCGTGCAGCTATTACATTTTGTTGCTTAAGGGGCCTCTCAAGTCCTCTTGTCTGCCTGTCATGTCATTCCTTATACTGCTTCAAAATGTTTGCTTTTACAACAAGCTCACAAACAATCATCAGCACACATTTAAAAGCCTAAAACCTAAAATTTGATCCCCAAAATCATCCATAAATCCATGCAGCATCTCAGTGGTGCTCATTATGCAAAGCAGTGAACTGTTGTCCTCTGGCTGTGGCACTCATTTGCATATTTTGCAGCTACTCTTTGAAAGGCTGTCCGAGTGAATCAATGTGAAAGATACGATAGCTTATCGTTTTCTTCATTTTCAATAATGTTAAGGTCAATTATGAGGGTGGAACCAAAGAGGGAGAGAGCTTATTGAATTGGACTGTTGTCACTCACTGGTTATCATTCATCATATTGATTTGTTGACAAATTTCAAAACCCTGGTCTTATCTCATATTTGCTAGTCAGACAGCAGATGCTAAAGAGAAACAGGAGAGGACAGTGGTGTGTTTCTGTGCAGCTGAGACTGTTAAGAATCACACTGAAGAAAAGTACATTATGCTTGGAAAACTGCTGCAATTAAAACAGTGATTCAGACATTTCCACCCTGTTTAAACAAAAAGTAAACATGAATACATTTGTGGACATAACAAAAGGAAATCCTCAGCAGTTTAATATATACAATAATTAATTATAGGAGGAAATGCAGGTGTCAGATTTAGCAAATACAACTCGCATTTCTTCTGACAGCATTGTGATTAATTAACTTAAGGCGTTACTTCATAAGCCTTAATTCTGAGTTCCTAATTCTCATGTTTTCAAAATGAGTAGAATGAAAGTGAGTATTAAATACGACAGGACGTACATTAGCTTTTTCATACTTTTGCTGTAGCTTCAGTCAGTGACAGGAGGTCAGCTGCGTTACCTTTTTCTTTCTTTTTTCATTCCAGCACAGTTTTAAATTTTTAAACAAACATTTTGTAGCTACTGCATTGTCATTTATTCACGGTATACTGATTTGGCTAGCATTTTGTATTATGTCAAGTATGAATATTATGTTATTGTACTGCTGCTGTACTTGTGTTTTGTTGATTTGTCTGTGAGGTGATTGCTGATTCCAGACTGATGAGAAATTAGTTTTTGTTTTTACACTTTAAATTGCCCTAAAAAAACATCTATATATGCAGATTAATGAATTTGGACTGGGGGTTTGAGCAAGACCTTTCTTAATAAGATCATATTGTTCCTTAATTTTAGGTTAAATGAGAAACTTGCTGCTACATTGTATGACTGACTGGATAATTGCATGTATGAGAACAGACTTTGCTAATATAGTGCTTGGTGGGTGTATCAGTTTTTGTGGACACATGTCACAACAAACGTCAGTCCTGTTTGCTCAACAAATGTTTACTGAGAAGGTATGTGAATGATTATTATTAATGGTGATCATCTTTTAATGCTATATTTAGAAAACTTGAGTATTCGAATGGTTTTCTGTTTCTCTTTTTTCAATTCTAATTTAATTAGTATACAATAAAAGAAATGGTTTGTATACCATTCTCCGATGGTGCTAATCAGAATCGGATACTCAGACATTTGTATTTACTATGGTATTTGACAGGATAAAGTGATGTTATTTTGGTCTTAATGGAAGAACAAGACAGGACTTGTTAACAGTCATTATTAATTCTGGTAAGATTCTTAAGCAGTCTAAAACGAAAGCGTAGGTGTGGTATAAAGTCATGCTAGTGTCAGGGTCAATGTGTATTGTAAGGATGTAATACTCTTTAAGTTGCGTAAAGTATGAAGTAAATAAGAAGGCAATTCTTTTAAAGCAATTTACTTATTAATTATTATCGCATTGAGGAACTATTAATTAACACTGTCATTTTTTTTTCTTTCATCGTACATTAACACAGTGAGTTTATTTTATTTATTTATTTTTCAAATTTCTTGCTCACTTGCTCTGAAAACAGAGAAACCACATGCAGAGGCTTCCAGTTCATGTCTCTTTCTTCAGTATTCTGTGTGGCTAAGCTAAGAATGCAAAGTTAGAGAATTTATAGGCAAGAAATCTGGATAATGAACCACTAAAGGTGCATGAATGGTTGTTACTGTGCATATTGTGAATATTTATCTCTCCTCACCATCTAAAAGCTGTGAGATTCTAATTCTGCTTTCTGTCTGTTCACCTGATGGCTGATAATTATCAAATATTGTTCCTTCTGTGTTAACAAGGAAGCAGCTTCACAGCTTTAAATTCATCCTGCTGACCTTTTACTTTTTAGATAGTAAATCCTGAACATTTCATCCTTCTTTGTCATTAATTTTGGATTTTATATATATTAAGAAATATTTAAACTGTTGCTGTTTGAAGAAAAAACTCCTGCTCAATCTGTTTATTTGTTTGGGTCTGAAAGGCCTGAAGCCATTTTTTCCTCAGCCAGCTAAATAAGAGCCACAAATAATTGCGAGATCTTTTGAAAAAAGACAACTTGCAATTTTTGATAAATATCTACTACAGGGAATATGTTGTCAATTTTGAAGAACCAGAGTTTTAGTTAAAAAATTTCAAAAAGAGGATAGATCATATTGTATATATGTATACATTTTTTTATATAACAATATTTTTTTCTGGTACTTTAATGTCATTATGCTGTGGAGATTAAATGCAATTATTCCATGAGAAAAACTGAAAAATTGCCTAATTCCTGCATTTGTTTTCATATGCATATTAGAACAGCTCTTTTGCATAATGCATACACACACAAAATTGCGTATTTTGTTTGGAGCCATGTATTAAGAGCCATTGTGGAAGGTCCAGAGAGTGGCTCCATTATCTTCAGTAGGCTGCATTTTGAAAGAATGGACATTTTGTGCATAACAATGCAAATTACATAATCTCACTGGACCATATTTTTATTAACATTTGAAGTTTGACTTTGTAAACAAATACAAAAAATATTAAGAAAATATTTCAAATTAAGTCATTTTTCTTTTTCTAGATCAAGTAAATGGAAATACATATTACCCTAAGATCATTTTAATTTAAAGAAAATCTTGAATTTTGAATATTTAGTATATTCAAAAGAGAGTGCTGAATTTGTTACTGCTAATTGATAAAATAAGTGGTTCCAACAAGAGAGCAGTTAGTTGAAACAATGGAAAGGATTGTATAAGGTTTTTAAGAAGTTAATTCGACATGTAAAATATCACAAATTTGTTTTTGGAGCAAGAATAGAAACAAAAGTAGAAAGGTTAGGGTAGGAAACATGGTGGTCTTTGTTTTATTGCAGGTTTAATGAAACACAAAAAGGAAAATACCTAAAGAAAATAAATGACCTTGAACACTGATGATGTGTTGTTGACATGAGGTAAATATAACCGTCTTTAACTTTACAGTGAATGCACAGGTGTACAACAAATGTTTTGATACTTTTTCATCACTACCTTTGTTGGTAATGATGATGAAGTAATTTTAGGCTTGACAATGCCTCTCGTCACAGAGCACACAACTTTTTAACAGTTTTTTTTAAAGAAATCTATCAATTCAACAACATGGCCAAGAAACAGTACAGATCTGGTAAGGCTTCATACTTCCTACAAAAGTGATCTCTCTCTAATTAATAAACCTTTTCTTCATTAGTGAAGTCCATGCCTCAAAACTCTCATAAGAGCCAGAAAAGCTAAACCAATTGTAATATTTTTTTATTTTTTTATTCTTCTTCTCGTGATTCAGAAAAAAATTAAAATAAAATTGTTATAAATTCTGACTACTTTATACGATTTTATGGAGAATTATTTTACTAGACCAGAAGGTTAAGCTGTTAAATAAATCTGTCTAATGCCACTGATTTCTTGTTTTTCTCTACAAACTATAGCTGCCGGTTATGATACAGTGCAAAAGATTTCCTCCTGCAAGAGCACTCTTGTTGCGTGAGGTTTTTTCTTGGGTAAGGGTCCTGGGGTACACTTTCAAAGAGAAAGAGAAAATTACACCAAAGTTTCCTGCCAGGTATACCCAGAGGATGAGCTCAAGGGTGGTTTCCTTGAGACAGCCTGGAGTTGAACTTAAAATCTTCTGATGCTTAGTGAGACGCATTAGCCACTGCGGCGCGTGCCTCGTGGTTAAGAGCTCCACAGCTCCCTCGCTGTGTGCACAGAGCCTGTTGGGTGGCTTTTGACAGCTCCGTGAAATCCACTTTGATGCACTGTATGAAAGACCATTAGTGTTGTGTGGATGCATGGGCAAAAGGAAAGAAGGTCCTTTGAGCCAGAATTGAACCAGCAATCTAAGGATAACTTACAGAATAGCTACAGTTATCGAAGGGTGCAAATGTGGTTCTTTTTTCAACACCTCCATTCACATGCGCAGCCCACTTGGATAATCCATTTTCCGTCACCACAATTTTAAAGAGCTGCCTGTGGTACATCTCTCTTTGGCTTTGAACAGTGATATCAAATGAACCACCCATACTTGTAAAATCACAGAACGTCCTCACTCAGGGGTGTGGCATGGACTGAATGGTCTTCAAAAGCAGAGGCGCGTACTGTTTGATGCACTAAACCACACAAACAAAAAAGCACATCCTTGTAACCCAATTAATCCTGCACCCTAAATACAAGTAAAAGACCACTAGTGTTGTGTGGAAGCATAAGCCGATGGAAAGTATGTCCTTCGAGCCTAAGTTAAATCAGCGACTTAAGGATGACTGTTATGAAACACCTACAGTCCTCTGCTCTACCAGCTGAGCTATCAAAGGAAGGGAATGGTTTCTTATTTCAGCACCTTCATTAACACGTGCAGCTAGCTTGGACAATCAATTTCCAGTCACCCCAGTTTTATGCAGACTTAATTGCGACAAAGTGCTGCCTATGGTACTCATTGGCTTTTGACAGTGATTGCTGCATAGGCATCAGTTTGTATATTTTGAGCATAATCGTTAAGACGAGACAGACATAAGAAATGGGAGTTGAAAAGGTTGTCCGTTAGTACTCTAACGGACAACTTTTTCAACCATACCATGGTACCGTGAGAAAGATTTCCTCCTGCGCTGCAAGAGCGCCCTTGTTGTGTGAGGTTTTGTCTTGGGAAAGGGTCCTGGGGTACACCTTGATCAGAGTATACACAGCAGTTGATGCAAAACGTCAAATTGCACAGAATAGAGCTGCCTGATTAGTTCTTCATTGTTCTTTCTGGGCCAATGTAATTGAGATGCATAAACATTTACCATGGTTAATTGTAGAGAATAAATTTCAATATTGTCTTATGATGTTCATGCATAATGCGATGGAAGGGTACACCAGATTTTTTTCATGAACAGATAAAATTTTTAGGGTATTGCCATGGACATAAAAATCGACGAGTGAACACAGGTCTTTTGGTGGTCCCAAAACCACAAAGAAATGTTATGATGAGGAATGTCCATTATAGAGCTCCCATTTAACGTTAGACACACCAGTAAAAAGTTACTTAAACACAAATTAAAGAGTCCTAAATATATATAAGCAGATGCAATTAAATTTGTTTATGTTTTTGCAACATAATTTGGTTATTGTTGTTTTATTTACATGCAGTGACTTTACTAATCTGCTGATAAGTGTAAGCTGTTGTGTGTTTTCTGTTTTATTATATAGTGTAATATTGATCTTTGTATCTTGTTTTATTAGTAAGGACCCCAGGAAGACTAGCAACCACTTTGTGAAGGCTAATGGGAATCCCTAATAAATAAACAAACATATCCCTGCATTTCTAAAAAAAAAAAGAGTGGGGAAGCAGCAACCCTTGTCAGCAGAATGAACGGCCAAGGGTTTCCCAGGACTACCATGACCTGGATTCCAACCGGGGTTGCTGCGGCCACAACGCAGAGTATTAACCACTATACGATCACAGCCACAATGAGTGTATGTGTGTGTGTGTGTTTGGGTTTGTGTGAACATGTGTTTTTAGTTGTAATTAATATATTTTCTTAATCCACCCCATTGATGTCTGACATATTGCTTTTTTTACGCATCTGATCCTCCTTGATGTCACTTTGTCATTGTTTTGCCTGTGCCTAATGTTACACTGACCCATTTGCTCTCTCCACAGCAAAATCCAATATTTGCAGATACACTCCCTGCCTCAGTCTCTGTAAATATGTTTTCAAAATCCCACTGATGTGGTTTTTTTCTCACTGCAAATGGAAGTCTAGTAATTAGATATTTCATTTTAATACATTGAGACAGATTTAAATCCTTCTGCAAAAGAAGTTCAATTTTAAAAGTCATTAGTTATTGTAAAGAGTTCCCCGTTTCTTTACCATGGATGCAGACCTAAGAAATAATTTCTATCGAATACAGACTTAACGTTATGCATGCAGCAGCATTGAATGAATAATGTACGTGCCTTTGGTCTCCATTCCTCCTCTGATCTAAAGGCGTTAGTGACATAAATCCATCTGTCGCTTGATGGAAGAAAATGTAAATCTTAAGTCCCTTTGCATATCCTGTCTAATTGGCTTCGGTCTTCAAACAGATCTGCCTTTTAGATGAATCTTTATCAGATGGGTAGTCTGGCCCTCTCATTTAATAACCCTCCGTCAGAACCCAAATGGTCTCTTAGATCCCAAATGGACAGCATGAATCTGACCACACCCCTGCAAATGTGCATCTTAACAATAAAATTCTGTCCTTTGGATTTGCAAATCTCTCATTCCCCATATTCCAGTACAATTTTATATCTACAGGGATGTTTAATAGTGTTGGAAGTACTGACTTTCTGCAACATTTTATCCCCACAGAACCACACATTCATGATACTATACAGGAGGTGTTTTGTCATTTAACAAAAGAATTAATATTAGAATTAATTCCTTATAGCTAGGGATGTTATGCTCGAGCAGTTTGCTGGATCACGTGTCGAACATGTGACACAGAAGTGTTGCAAGCAATGTTTCTGAGCATTGATTCAGCATGCCAAAAGTCACGTGATAGACCAAAAAAGGCCTCGTTACATCCTCAGCGCGTGTCGAGCGGCCCGCGGGAATTTCGAAGGGGCGGGGCTTTTCAATCTGTCAATGAATTAAAAGGGGTTCCAAACGAGATTGTGGGTTTTTGAGAGAAGGAGATTCTGCTAGCGATTGTGCTACATTACATTTGGAGAACAGATTTAGGGAAAGCATCACATTAGCATTAGCTTATATTAGATCACATTAAGCTGACAAACATTTATATAGACACTCTTAGTGACAAACACAGAGGAAAAATACTACATACATACACTCACAAACATACAGACAGCACACACATCTTCACATAGAAATATACATATGAATATGAATATAGTTAGGTTAATATAAATACATATAAATACTGATAAGTTTAGAGAGTGAGAGGCTGAAAGAGATTGTGTGTAGACTGTGTCTGAGTGATAGGTGTGTGAGTGAGACAGAGAGGAAGGGCGATGGAGGAAGAGCCAGTGCCACCCAAGCGTGTATGTTCCTACACATGGGAACACTTTGACTTCATTTCACAAAAAAAAGTCAAGTGCTTGATATGTGCTCAGGAGATACTTAAATGTGTGCTGATGATACACAATACTGACCAGTGTGGGTCAGATGACAGGTAAAGAATACTACACAGTGTGGTAGTCTGTGAAGGAAGTATATATAGGAAGATGACCAGGTGCAGTCACTGATTATGATGATGATAGCATACAGGTGTGATCCAAGATGGCTTGAGCAGATGGTTTCTGGGTATTGTAGTTATGTCCCTGGTGATTAGTACTCCGGAGAGGTGGAGCGCACCCGAGAGGAAGGAGCAGGCATGACAAAAGCAAGCCAAAGGTAATAATAAAAGATAAGTTCAGAAAACATTCAGTGATTAAAAAGGTCTAATGAAGCAATTAGGATAGTGTTGTTTTCCAAAGGAAAATTGCTATTTGTCATTTGCATAAATTTTTCTGTTACTAATAAGGAACTGCTGTAAGTTGGGCAAATAATTATTATCTTCATTTAACAACAAAATAACAAGAACAATCTAATGTGTTAGCTCAGTCAACTGGTTGAGCATGCAGGAAGCAAAACTTCTGATTTGAAAGTTAAGTGGCAGGTGAAATAACATCAAATTTTTTTAAAGTGCTAAAAACATTTACAATATTTTAATATGAATTACAATATCATTCATGGCATCCTTGCTTCCTAATGTGTACCGGCCTGTTTCCAGATTTCCTGGAGAGAATTACACATCTTCTAATCAGTTGTTCCTAGTAACAAAAGGAGACACTGGAAAATCTAATATCCATTTCATAGTTATGAACCAGACTAAGCCACTGCTCATGATTTAGTGCTCTTTAATTGCATAAGAGAAAACCATACAAAATGAATTTTGCTCCCAACTCCAACTCGGGTGTGATATTTATTAGAGCAGACAGGTGGGGAATCTGTGTAGCTACAGTTGTCAGCAATTCTGCAAGGAATAAACGGCTGATACAAATGATCCTCAAAGTTGGAAGGTCAAGATTAAAATTTTTAGTGTTGATTTGTTTTTCTGTATTGTCCAAAGTAATAGTTTTTTCCTCCTCATCATTTTACAAAGTATGCTGTAAAAAGTTAAACTAATGTGCACTCACATTTCTTGAAACAGATTTATATCTAATAGGATGTTACCGATGTTAAAAGTATTGTTATTCATTTACATGGCAGTGATGGCTTTCCTCACTTAAGTCATGAAGAGACTGCTAATGCAGTCAATGTAAGAACGACCAACACTGAGAACCTGCTGCTGTCCAGTTAAGTTAACAACATTACGATGGTGGATAGGCAGAGGACACTTGATGTAGACAATGCTTCAAAGAGGAACGGTGGGAAGGTTTCCATTAACCTTTGTTCATGCACTCTGAATTTTAGAAGAAAGAATTGTAGAAGAAAATGTAAATAGTAAAGGCAAAAAATATAAAAGATTTCGTCAAGGTTGAAAAAAGGTTTGCATGCTGTTTTGGGGTGGATTTTGAGGTTGATGTTGTGCATCAGGGCAGATGCAAACACCTAATGAGACCCAGTTCTGAAGTAGTGAACAACCTAACACTGATCATGTGAAGATATTTTGGCTTACTGTGGTTAGATTGGTGCATTTCCATGCTAAATTTGGTGCATTTAACTGATTTTCAAAATTGCTGTACACTGAAGTCTTAGTCAGTGCTAACCCTGTAGTGAGCCTGATGATGGGAGGATGTAGGCATCCATCTGCTGCCTCTATGACACATGCCATTTCTTTTAACATACTGCGCCACCAAACAACTTAAACATTGTGGAAAACCCTCACCTGCTCTCCCATCTGTGTTGCACTTAGCCAAGCTGGAGGTGAGGCTATGACTAATTAAATAATGCCTGTCATTGCTGGTCAGAATAGGTTTAGTTTGTTTTTAGCAAGGACTGCATATGGACAAGGGCAGCAATTACTGTTGGGCCATTAACTTGACATTTTTCACTAACCAAAAATGCACAACAGTGTGCACCCTCCTGGGAAGAGATTGTGCAGGTAACTTTGTGATTGGCACTTGAATTGCCTGTGGGCACAGTGACCTTATGTGTGCCCTTACCCACAGCGTAGAGCAGGGAAACTCAGGCAACCATGATCGTCACACAGCAGGATGCTTCATATCAGTGTGTCTGGGTTCTCTGAAAAAGGAAATTAAATGTATCTCAGAACACTTCCTATTTACCTGCTTGTGTCCACATTACTGACCCCAGGTTTAACTATGGTGAAAGACAAGGACTTTACTACAATATATTCTAAACCTTCTATTGTGTGGATGGGTGGATGCCAATGGGTAGTTAACTGGGCAAAAACATAGGGACCCTTACCATGCCTGCTCACTCTGAGAGTTGATTTAGAATCACCAGTTAACCTAACTTGCATGTTTTGGGGTTGTGGCAGGAATTTGGACAGAATTCATGCATGTACAGGGAGAACATGTGGTTTCACACAAAAATACCACAAACTTTTAAGTGAAAACCCAGAGATTAATATCATGTGTAACATTTACACATTATGCAAACATAGGCATCCCACAATTTGTAAAGGTAAAATTTGATCAACTGGCATGTAGAAAAATGGTTTCACAGGGCTTCAGACAAAGGCTTGTTGATGCTCATCAGACTTAAAAAGGTTTTTAACTACCTATGATAAGACTTTTCTACAATTGGAGGAAATTCAAAACTATGAAGTGGTTGAATAACACAAATGGACATTCTTTGAGCAACCAAAGTGGACAAGTCTTTCCTCTGAAGAACCTTAATTCAGTAGAAACATCCCAGAGCTGAAGCTCCTCTGTTGAGACAAATGGATTATTACTGAAAGCTGATGTGCAGAAAAGATTAGCAGTTGCAAGAAATGTTCAGTGCACAGGTGGGTCACATCACTTATTATCTCTAAGTGCATTTCATCTCTTACCGTTATGTAATGCTGGACCATTTTCCTACAATAGAAATTTTGCCAATTAATAATACTTTTGTTCGTTTGTTAAATAGTTTTTTGTTTATTTACTTTTAGGACATATTTGAATTTATGAAATAATTCAACTTGACAGACATGATCGTGCTTCACATTCATTGAAAATTGAAAATGTGCAGGAAGTCCATATGATATGTGTGATATTCCTAAGGAAATAAATACATCAGCTTCCTTAAGACTGGTTTGGAAAATTACCTTGAGGGTCATAGTTCAGATGTTGGACAATTAAAATGAAAATGGCCCTTCTGATATAAACTTAAATCTGAAGTATACGTGGCTGGTTTATTCTTATTTTAAATCCAAATTGAATAATTCCTTAATCGTGTTTATGTTCATTCAACTTTGAATTAATTCCGGTCGTTCTGGTTGTTCTGTCTCAGTGACACACATACGGTACTCTACCTCCCTTCTCATCCTCAGCTCACCAATGTGATGTAGTATTCTAGTGTCGAGCTGCTGCTTCAAAGCTATAATCAAAGTCAAAACACAAATGTTTTTTTTTAATGTGGTCTTCCATGGTGTAGCCTTAAAGAAGAGAAGCAGGAACTGGATTTTGTTTTCTTCCGGTAGATGTAAATACATCACGTTCGCCCCCTGTCCATTCAGAACCCTTCCCAGCCCCCAGATTTTAAGCAGAATTAAAAAAACATGTTTTCCATGTGAACCTCAATTCAGAATTAGCATTTCCATGTAAACGCCCAGGAGAACACTTTAATTATGTATTAAAAAAATTTCATGTAACCATGGCTAATAACGTCCAAAGGTCCCAAATTGTGCAAAATTCACTTTCTAAAGGTTTTCTAACAGTCAAATGTGTCCTCATAGCCTGTGTATGAGGCCCACAAATGAGTAAATTCTGTCACCTCAATTGCTCAATTTCAATTGCTTTTTCCACTTTTTATTGAATGTGTGCTCAAATAAGTGAGTCTTAGAGAAAGTCAGGGCGCTGGTAGAGCGGTCGTCTTGTTACCCTAGGGTTGCCGGTTCGATCCTCTGCCAAGTCGAGTTCATGTCAAGGTGTCCTTGGGCAAGAGACCGAACCCTAATTGCTCCTGATGGGTTGTGGTGAGCACCTTGCATGGCAGCTTCCGCCATCAGTGCGTGAATGTGTGTGTGAATGTGATGTATAATGTAAAGCGCTTCGGATAAAAGCGCTATATAAATACAAACCATTTATTCAAATCTTCATCCTATTTATTTAAAAATATATATATATATATATATATATATATATATAAGTAAAAACTTATATTTTCCCACCCAATGTGTGTGCTCAACCAAAGAATGGTGGAAAAAAATCCCCAATATCTGTTGAACTGCTGCCATTCGATAAGTTTTGAGCTGTTTTTGAAACGTAAAAAATTCACAGTTTTCCCGTCCGGAGCTGATAGCTCACCTGTCAAAATTCATCCTTGATTGTCCAAACATCAACTCTAGATAAGACATTCACATCTTGTAAGTACTTCACAAAAAAACCCCTCTAATTTAAAAGAACACATATCTTTGAGTTGCTCTCTGCTTCCTTGTATTACAGTGAATTGCAAAAACTAAATCATTCACCATCTTTAAAAGGGGAACTAACAAACAACATCCCATTTCTTCTTTGTCTCATGACTCAGACCACCAAGTATGTGGTGCATTGAATGTTGAAAAGAGCTTCAGAACTCTACCAGCCAGACACCTCCACGGCTCATCATGATTGACCTTCATGATGTTCAGTTAAACCAGCAGACTGCTGCTGAAGAGTCATGGGGACCACAGGGAGTACAGAGATGACTTCTCTTTCTCAGTCACTTAGCAAAGTGACAGAAGGAATGAGACAGACTTTCATCACTCACAACATTTAGATGATGAGTTTCTGACCTCCTTTCACTGCTGGTGTCAGCTTTAATGTCTGTGCACATGCACTTATCAGCTGCTGCCATCAAATCACACAGTAAGTGTTCCTGCGTGTTATTGAATAACAATAGAAGATATTTCACAACTGCTGATGCAACACTGGTGATGCAGATGATCGGTAAATGGTCAGAAATTTGGGCTCTTACCTGTGTGGCTGCGCTTGTGCACCAGCAGGACGTTAATGCTGATGCAGGACAGGCCACAGATGTCACAGCTGAGCTTGCTCGGCATCTGGTTGCGGGAGCTTCCAGACATGTACGTCCCTTCTGCAATGGCCTCCTCTGTCGCTGCCATTGCATGACCGTCTGACAGGGCTGCGTCGTCATAACGCGCATAGTCCGCCAGCGAAAGGTCCTGCGGTTCATTTGGGACATCTCCCTCTTCATCCCCCTCCATGTCCCTCTCGTCATCATTGTCCTCCTCTGTTCTCTCCTCATCAAATCCGTCCTCCATGCCATCCTCACAGCCCCCCTCTGCTTCTTCTTTTGACACGGTCTCTCCTTCTTTCTCAGCCTCGAGATATGTTTCGTTTTCACCTGCCTCCTCAGCCTCCATCTTTATTACACCTGAGCAAGTTGGAGGTAAAAGAGACACAAAACAGTCATGTGGAGTCATGTGAAGAGACATTTTAAAAGTACAAGGAGCGGCTGAATTTGTAAGCAGCTTACAGAGACAAGACGGACTGATATCTTGAGAATTCTGAACTTCCATATAAGGAGCTTGATGAGACTACACTTACTTCTACATTTGTATTTAAAGTTTGGTATTAGTTCAAGCACATCTCCAGAGTGTGGGTAGCTTAATTTGGGCCAATGTGTAGTGTCACAAAGAGATTCAGAAGATGTGTGCTTGAGATAAGGGGAAAGCGTTTCCTCTGAAAACACAGAAACTAGAACCAGGACAGGAGAGAAACAGCAAATGACACCAATTTCTCATCTGCTTTTAAAAAGTTTTTCTGCTTCTCTTTAAAAAAGCAAAAGAAACTCTGACTCAAATAGTGAAAACGATTCAGAACTATTTATCAGTCAGCACCAACAATCCTCTTAAATCTCCCACCTCAGCCAGGTGAAGAAGTCCACAGCCACGTATTTTTAAATAAAAAAAAAACCCAACCTATTTCTTAACTGTGCATATCTTAGGCTAAACTTCCCTGGCCTAAAAGATTCAACCAGCTGTCTGTTGCATTTCTCGCCCCTACAGCTGCTTTTGTGCAGAATCCTGTGACCATGCTTGCAGGACCTCTAACCTACCCTCTTGCTAAGCGTGAACCAACCCTTGGTGTGTTCAGTTCCATCCAGAAACCACAGTGTGGTCTTGGCGGTGAGTGGTGATGAGCTGAAGAGCAGCTACTTGCATTGAGGAAAGCGCTCAGAGGTGCTATGGAAACTTTGAACACACAGAGATCCGAGAGGCCCGATATAGAGTCCAGTATCTCAGAGCAGTGAACCGCAGGCTGTGCAGTAGACGCAGAGCAAGGCTTTAGGAAGTACACCCTGCGCAGTAGATGGTTGCCAATGAGAAATGACACCATGTTCATTTCTTTTTCAGATCAGCTAGCTTGACACACAAGAGGTTCTAAATTTCCTGGTGATAATACACAATCACTGTCGATTAAAATGCTTCCGTGCAGACTGTTTCTCTTATTTCCATGTTCACCTACTGAGTTCTGCACATTTGTAAATGAAACCCTTATAATAAACCCACTACAGTAAAATAACTTGAGTTAAAAATAAAGCTAATGTCTTCAGTGTCAGTGTTTGTAATGACGATGAACATAAAAGAAAATGTCGTAAATTAAAGGGCACGAAGATGCTGGCTGGAGTGGAAATTGTGAAGATATGTATATATAAGCATGTGTGGGTACACATACGTGCATCAGTGACACCTTCATCACACTGAATCCCATTTTCATTGAGTGTGTTCTCCTTCTCGTCCTCCTGCGACTTCACTTCTGCAACATCACTGAACACTTCTAAAAAGAGATCAGTTAGACACATTTAAACACACCGCATTTTCACAAAAGTTGGGACGTTTTCAAAAAACATAAACCTGTAACTCATATTCACTTGAACATTCATCTTACAGAAAAAGAATAAAGACATCTTCAGTGTCTTTACTAAGAAACTTCACAAAAAGAAATCCAAGCTTTAATGCAGCCACACACTAAAAAAAGAAAAAAGAAAAAAGAAAAATACGAACAGCAAAGAAAGTCTGCAATCCTGATCAATAATTTGAGACATGAAAAGATAAAAAATGAGCATTCGCCAAAAAATCGTGAATCACTTTGTACCAAAATCCATCAGAGATTTGCCTTCTTCAAACCCTCGGGCAGCTCCATGATCAGTACAGCTACGCGGGTTCAGGAGGACCTCTGAAAACCATTTTACTCCACACAGTTCACAGCTGCATCCAAAAATATCACCTGAAACTGGAACCCAGTGCAGAAACAGCACCGAGTTCTCTGGACATCAGCTCATCTCAGATGGACTGAAAGACAGTGGACATGATAGGTCCACGTTTCTGAGAAAAACTGACATCTGCTTCTACACGACTGAGAGAAGAAAAACCCTCCTGGCTACTGATACAGAAAGCTGTGATGGTATGGGGGCGCTTCGGTGTCCATGAAATGTGTGAAGGTACGATTGATGCAGAGGTGGATGGTAAAATATGCTACCATGAAGGCAACAAAGTTTCCCAGGAGGTCTGTACCAGATCTTGTTGTACATTCTGACTGGTCTACCTCCAGTCCACATCTGTCTCATTAGATCTAGACTGTTCAGCAGCAGAAATCTTGGATTTAGCGAGAATGGACAAAAAAAACTACAACAATCCGAATCCTCCGTTACTAAACCATAAAAAAGTCTCATTAACATAGAAAACATGAGCATCCAACTTTTTCTTGTAACGCATTGCTGCTTTGCGTTTTAAATTTGTTTATATCTCCTAAATAAAATTAAGTTGATGGTAAAAATAATTTCTATGTGCTTCTAGCTTTTAAACAGAGGTCCAAATGCTCTGAAAAATTACAGGTTGAGGTTTTTGTTTCAGTTTAATTAGAAGAAATGTTGAAGCCTTGGATGTAACAATAATTAAATGTTAAAATCTCTTCGTGGGCAACAAATCTTTAGGAAATCTTGACTTTTGTTCTTGCAGGAAGACAAACTGGCATAAAGGATGATCAGCTGCACAAATTCCACACACACATCTCGGACTTTCCACACAGAACTTGGGGCAGGATGGAGGTTTCTGTGGGGGAATGAGTGCAAACTGATCATGCATGCTTTAGAGTAAAAAAGACTCGGATACTCACGCGTTCCATCTCCCTCTAGGGAAGTTAACTTAGGATGCTTGTCTGTGCTCATGATCAGTAGATATTCTGTGAAGAGGAACCACAATATTCGATGGATGAGAGATAATTTGGAAATGAGAGCAGGTCAAGTCAGATTTTCAAAACCAAATTTGTTTATTTAAAATTTTCAGAACAAAGAGACAAGCCTGTAACATCTTGACAAGATGGAATGGTTGCATGCCTTCATCATGTCTTACTTTCTTTGACCTATATAGACTAATATAACCTTTCTGCTTCTAAGACCCTTTTTGTCTATTTCTATTCTTTACAGAGCAAGAAATAGAAGCAGCAGTTGCAGCTCATTGTTCCTGTTGGTTGGACAGTGTCAAAAGAAGTTTGTAAAAATAAGACTGGGTAAAAGTCCACGGTTGACTGCTCGACCCTGTCTCTACATTTAGCCTGATGAGAAAGACATGGTGCTCACTGCACATGTATTTCCTGCTGGGTTTGTACACAGGAGCAAATGTTAAAAAGTTTTCCACTCACAGCAAAACAGAGTCCCGTTCACATAGGGACTGTTTGAAAAATGATCACAACGTACACTTTTAAAGATGCTCTAGAAACCTGTTATCACTTCTCTGTGAGTTAAAGTTTCCTTAAGTGGGAAGAATTTAAAAAAATTTATGATCAGCAAAATATATAAATAAATAAAATCTCTACATTTAGCAAAGTTTACATAATTTCCAGAGATGTAAGTGCAGGGATGAAACAGCAGCAGGAATCTTTCTCACACGGTTTATATGAGACTGAGAAGCACATGTCTGCACGGTAAAATCAAAGATGTCTGTTTGGTTTTGTTGGTGTTGAAAGTTAAATATAAGTCTGAGTGATGACGGTGTGATCTTACCTGTTATTATTGTTTTTATTTTTGCTCAGCACCCGATAAGAGAACAGCTCTCACAGCAGGGGATTCCACGCTCCACCACTGGACTTTCTCTGAATATGGAATATACGCAACGTGACAGAATTTTGGAGCGATCCCTTAAAGGAACAGGAACTTTGAAACAAGGTGGAGCAACAGAGACTTCATGTGCAGCAAAGCAGCATAAACAATGACATGTAGAACAGGAAATGTTACAGCGCACATCTCTATTTACTCAGAATAAACATGTATGCCCTGTGACTATTTATTTTAATGAGTGAAACAAAGAACTAATTATGGGTTTGTTATCACTTTAGGAGGTCTGTGAGGTCCCTGACTTGTTTCAGTTTAAGGTGTCATAACTCCATCTTGTGGCCGGACTTCAGCATGGTCTAAACTCACATTCAGTCTGTTTGGTTTAGTTTAATGTCACATATCTTACATTTAAATACACTCATAACTGCTTTCTGTATGCTTTTAGCACTATGTATGTCCTTATGTTGTCTGATGTTCTGTCTGTCCTTTTAATGCTCCTTATACCTTTTAAATTGTCCCTCTGGGATAAATGAAGTGTTCAATTGAAGTGAATTGAATTCAGTCAGAGACATTTGCTAAATAAACATTAAACTGTGACAATGTGTTTAATTTCTACCAAAGCAGCTTTAGAAGTACTGGAGAGTTAAACAGCTGTTTTTATAGGTAGTGAAGAGATTCCTAATAGCCACTTATGTAAACAGAATCATCTTTGACTATATTAAATTAGACTATGTCATCCAAGCCTCAAATTAGCTTTTTGTGAATTTTAAATGAGAGTTCTGCACAAAATGGGCACATTTAGCATCTATAACATGAAGTAGTTGTTGTCTATATTCTCTAATATGGTATGGAGGACTTTTGGTCCACTCTTCTTTTAGTTCATTGAGGTTTGCAACATCTGTTTCTTGACAGTTTTCTATCTAAAGGTTCCACCACAGCGTTTTAACCAGGTTTATTTCTGGTCTACTTGGACTGGATTGACCTTGTTTCTTTTCTTTTTCAGCCATTCTGTTGTAGATCTGCTGTTGTGTTTTAGATCATTGTCCTGTTGCCAAGCTTTAGCTGTCAGATGGATTTACTCACATTTCATTTTAAAATACTTTAGTATACCGAGGGGTTCATGCTCCTTTTAATGAGAACAAGATGTTCAGGTTGTGTAGCTGCAGAACAAGCCCAAATCATCATCCCTCCACCACCGTGCTTGACAGTCTGAGGCGTTTGTGCTTATATGCCGTGTTTAGTTTTTTGTGCAGTCTGTGATGTAACTCTTTCTTTTTTTGCAGTTTCTTTGAGCATTGCACAGTCCGACATTGCATGAACCTCCGTCCACTCCTTGAATGAATGGCAGCTGTCTTGAATCTTTTCCATTTGTGAATAATCTTTTTTTATTCTTAGTGTAGAATGATGGAGTCCAGATTGTTTGGAAATGGTCTTGTAACCCTCCCCAGATTGATGGTCTGCAAAAATTGCTTATCTATGTACATTTCTTAAAACTTTCCTTGAATGCTCCAGACTAGAAAACTGCCCCAACATCTGCTTTTAAGTGGTGATCACACAGCAATGATCAATTAAGCAACTGGATTTGATTAGCAGCACCTGGCTGCTGCTTACCCTCTTTATCGCTACCGAAACAGTGAGGGAGGACCTACTTCTTTGCACACTAGTTCTGCCTTTTGGCTCAGACCTGATAAGGACCAGATGATTTTTCATTTGCTTCTGACATGGAAAAACCTTCGATTTCAAAGCGGTTGCACTTTTTTTTTTTTTTTTTTTACAGCTGTAAGTTTGTAATGACACCAGCTGGCGAGTCACCATTTGTTCTGGAGTAAACTGCCAGTATAAACAGAGTGATTACTACAAGAACACTGATTTTTTCTTTTTAAGGATGCCAGAGTCTAATTTTCTTTATACCATTCGACCATGACCTCGACCATTCGGTCCATGAGGCATGGATGTGCTTTTTGAGTGATAGTCCCCAAGCTCTGTTACAAATAATTCCCCATCCTTCTCTCTGTTATGTTCTTGTAATCCTGCTATTCTTGCCAACAAATATAGGTAAAAGCTAGAAAATTAAGATATAAAGAAAAAGGTAAACATTTAAATGCATCTTTTAGTTACGAGTTACATAAAGAGCTCATTAGAACAAAACGTTAATAACCACTGTTAAACCCTCTTACTAAGCCATCTTGCATCCCACAACCTTCTGCAAAACAGTCAACCAGTCCATAAATGACAAACAATAAAACTACAGGGGCTCTCATGATGGCCTGAGTTGTTTTAGTTGTTGTTATTACATTCAGTCAGCTCATTAAAGGGATTTATTGAAGGATAAGTTCTGCCTTGCTGTTACTCCATGAGCTGGACTTGAAGCCACGTCTGAAGTTCTGAAGTCAAAACTTCAACCCATGCTTCATCATGTACTGGACCGCGATGTGGAAGAACCTGGGCACCGTGAGAGCAACAGCACACACTGCAGCGCCTACCTGAGTGGGCCTCGTAAAGCTTGGCTGCTGGCCACGGCCTGTCTATGGCAACCAGCCACCAGCCTGAAAAACAAAGCTGAAAGAACACACTCTCACAAAGGCATTACAATGCATGCTGGGTTTCCATGGCAAAGAAGAGGCAAAGGAACACAGGAGAAAAAAAAAACTATAACAAAACACACACACAGGCAAACAAGAACAAAGTAACAAACTGATTTAGAAATGACCAGAAACACAAACGGATGATAAACCGTCCCTGCTTGTAGTGTTGTTAAAATATCACGCAATCCCACCGGTGGGAGGCTTTTTTAAGGACTGGTGGGGGCAGGGCAGCAGGGGGAGAGGGGTATCCATTTGCCTTTTATAGTTGCCCTCTTCAGGCAGTTGCAAGAGAAAGAAAAAGAGATCTGGGAGTCGAAAAAATGAGGCAGGGAGGGGCAAACAATGGGAGCCACCTGACTGGCCACCCGTTGCACACACATGCATGCAAACACACACCCAAACAAACACTATGAGGGAGCAGAGGTGGTTGTCTGTGTGTTTTTGCACATTTGGAGTTGATAAAAGCAGATTTTCTCTTAAATTTTTCGTTTTTATATAAACTCAAATGTCTAATGTGGTCATCTGACAGAATGCAGATCAATTGCTGAGTGTCACATGACATGCAAACAATCAATTAAGCGGACTCTGAGAGTGAACAAATGAGCAGGACCTGAGTTGGTGTTTTATTTTTTTTTTTATCTTACTGTGATTAGGATTGAGAGAGAACAAGTAAGGGAGATCGAGTACAAGTTTGTGTGTCTGAGTGTGAGAGAGAGGGAGACAGAGGAGAGAGCTGTAGTCTGGTTTTTCTCCGCTGTGCCTTTCAGCTCCTCTCTCACTGTAGAGAGGCGTGTCCATGGACCAGTATAAAGTCCAAGGAGAGCTACTCGTGTTGAGCTGCTCTCACAAGCCAGTCCTTTTGCACTGCACACCGGCAAGAGGAAGAAACTGCAGCTGTTACTGAAAAACACTGCCTTTTGATGACCTGCTTTGGATTGGGACACTTGTTGACCAGATTTTTATGTATATATATATTTTTTTTCATTCTGGGGGGTGTTCAAGCAGGGTGTAATCAAGGACTCGATCTGGACTCGATCCTGAAGACCGAGTGCAGCTCACCTGAACACATTAGTGGATATCTCTCCTGTTTGTTCCACCTCAACAAAAACTAGTTTCTCTTAACACTCGCCAGCTGAGCAGCACCAGAGCGGGCTCCGATTTCTGCGCTGTGAAACTGAATCAGAGGAACAGACTGGCAAAACAGCAGGGGCATTGTGTCCCTGAAATTGAAATACTAACCAGCTGAAAACATCAAAGACTATCCAGCACAAAGTGCTCCTCTACAGACTCCCTTGTTTGTCTAAAAGCTGTTGTTGAAGTAGATCAAAAAGCGGCACAACACTCAGAGATAAGGGAGAATCTGAAGGGAACCGTAGACGAGGGCAAAGGATTGCTTGCAGGTGCCGGGGCTGTCATGGTGCGAGGAGGTGGCGTGGCAGTAGCTCCGTCCTCCTGGGGCCTATGGATGTTTACTGTCCTGTCACTGGCGGCGCTGTGCTTGTCAGACCAGGCCATTCGCTGCCCGGTGTGCTCCGAGGAGAGGCTGGCCAGCTGCCGTCTGCCGGAGGGCTGTGAGGAAACGGTACGGGAGCCTGGATGCGGCTGCTGCCCCACCTGCGCCCTGCCCAAAGGAGCACACTGTGGTGTCTACTCTCCCCGATGTGCCACAGGCCTCCGCTGTTACCCGCTGCGCGGCATGGAGAGACCGTTACACTCTCTGATGCACGGCCAGGGGGTCTGCACTGATGAGCGGGATGTGGAGGACAGTTCAGGTAAGAGCAGACCTATTAATGTGATTAATGTCTTGGTACTTCTTCCTTCCAGTTATGTACATTTAAATGATTGCAACTGTCAGTTCTAGCAGATCAGATTAGGTGTGTCCAAACCTCCATGTCCCTCTTCCTCTACTGCCTCAGCCTTACCTGAGCTGGAAAGCAGGGGGTGACAATGTCCTGTTTCTTCACACTAACCTCAGCTAAGCTTTGTACCAGAGCGTGCACATGCAGCAGCTCCTGATGGGTGAGTGTGCACACTAACTCTGCTGTGACAGGGGGACCTGACGAGCACCCCAGTGAAGAAATGTAATGTAAAATTTCCCTCTACATGCTAGGTTAAACTGAGATCCTGCAGTTAGACGTAAAATGAAATGCAATGCGGTTGTTCTGGAAACGTGAATCTGTGTTTGTGTGTGTTTGTAATGGGAGGAGGTAATAAAAGCCGCTGTATGAAACGACTGTAATGGAGTGTGGCCAATCTAGGGCTGTTACAGTAATTCACTTGGTTCTCTTTTCATGGATACCCCCAGCATCCTCCTCCTCTTGCTGCCTTGTCACTCTAATTCTTCTTATGATGTCTCTATCAAAATCTTCTGGGCCTCCTTCTCTTTCCTCTCTTTGTTGTGGCATTCCTCGTACAAGGAAAGTCTGTTTCCACTGTCACACAGTAGATTTATAAAGCTGGATCTGGATAACCAGCTGCAGCCCACTGCTTTAATATTAGTTTTCCTGTGACAAAAATCTGCCATTTTTCTTTTTCTGTTCTCCCTAAAGGGAGTGGTGTTAATTTTCATTATGGCACATAAGACACTGTGTAATAGAGCTTACTAACTGGCCCACTGTTGCTCCCAGACAATTAGTGGAAATGGTAGGAGGCTATCTGCCAGAACACCAAAGGACTGGAAAAGCTTCAGCTGATACAAAACTCCCTGGAGGCTCATCTTCGTTGCAGCATCTGTTCCCCATGACCCCACTGCACCCCACCTCCTCTGAGCCCTAACAAGCCCTTGAGCGCATCGCCCACCACGTCCAGCTCCTTCATGAGGATGAGCTCATCGGCACTCTTGCTGCCAGAGCTGAAATTAGAGCCTTCTGCTCTCTCTGTGCAGGGCCAGCGTAGGTTAGGCCGGCACATAGCGTGACTGCATGGATTCAAAAAAGAAGAGGAGAAAGCTGTTTTGAGTTTGATCAAAATGGACGGCTGTCTCAGTTTGGCCTGTCTCTGTCCATCCACACCCGTTTATCTTGCAGAGCATTACTGCTGCTCTTTGATGCTGAATTGCCCGTGGAGCTGGAACCAGGCTGCAGCCAGCTGAGGGTAGTCCCTTCTCTGGGGTGGGGTAGCTGTAAATGGAAATTTCATAAGTTTTGTTTTTGGTGTTCTGTAATATGAGCAGAGTTCTGTTTGCTTCCATGCTCCTTCTCGCCCCCAGAGTCTGTCATAACAAAGAACTGAAGCTCTGCCCAATGAATCTCACAGTAAATCTATGGGCATTAGGTCAGAACTGATGTATAAGAATGTTTAGAGTAAATCACGGCTGAGAAGAAACAATCAAAGAGGCATGGGGGGAGAGGAAAAAGAACAACTCCAGTCACAAGCAGTAGATTTCCTTTGTGGAGCATTCACCGCACTTATGAATTATTAAACGAGGGGGTGCATCTCCTGAAAACATGTCCAACACTGCCCCACTCCTAGCAACAGTGAATATGCTAGATAAAAATAGAAGAGGGTTTTTAAAAACCAGGAGAATTCATAATAAAAAAGGCCCCGGGATGGAGCGAGGCACATCTCAACTGAGGAGAATTTAGGGTGTTTGGGTTTTTAGTTACAACCTTGCAACAGAGCAGTAACTCATTTTACTTACTGCAAAAACGTGTTAGGGAAAGTAACACATCAAATCCAGCTTGCAAGAGCTATCAACCAGCAGATCATTAATTTTCTGACATCCCTCCTCTCTAGCTTAATTTCCATAGCAACAACAGGCACTGCTGTGCTTTCATGTCAAGGTCTTCAACAGCTTCAGTGCTTCTTAATCTCCCCTTCCTATAAGTCATCACTATTATAATACTGGAAATAAGTCATCATGTATGTGTTGGCATATGTTCCCACATTCCTGCTGAGTACTGGTGTCGGGTATTCAGATGGGTGAATTTGACAGCCAAACGGATATTATTTACAGACATATACAGATGTCAGATATGAGAAGTCATTCACCTACAGGCACCGAGGGAGTTGCATGAATGAAGTTGTCGGCAGATCAGACTCAGTGCTGCTCAATTTACTGTGACGCACATAGGTCTTTGTGAAAGCAGACTTCTAACCCAGATACTGCTCTCTCTTTCTCGGGAAGGACTCCTCGACATATTTTGGGAGTTTTGAACTGGTTAAAGATGTGGAGGTATTTTCTCTGAGGGGGGCACTGAAATGAGGAGTTTTCTCAAACTTCTTTCGGCAGATGTCTCTGAATATTATATGTTTGTTTTCTTTGGGCTGAGCAGAGCATTTGTACAGCTGGGGCTCTTGTGCAGGAGTAAATGTGATTAGCTTACTGCTTTCCTCTGTGGGACAGAGACCCCTTTCCAGAGTTGGAGCTGAGAGATACACAAACAGTCCAACTTTGTCCCGGTCATGACACATAATTAATCTGAGGACAATAATAACTCATGAGTATTTACATCTCCAGATATCAAATGGTCATTTTGCATACTTTAAAAGTATTTATTTGGAATGATTAAATATTTAATTGGTTTATAATTTTCCAGATAGTTCGTGGCTTATTTGGATGTCAGAATATTTATTCCCTAACAGTTTTATAAACAACCTAAAGTACTGATTAAGTTAAGCGAGTTGCTATTTCTTTTTAAAGAGAGAATATTTATATGAAAAATATATAAAGTACTGAAATATTTTTAAAACTAATATTCATAAAGCTTATGTCATCCACATTAAATGATAATAAATAACAAAAGAGATGGTATTGGCTGTGTACTATTAATGGTCACTGACCTTCGGCTAAATCGGTATCAGTCCAAGATTTCACAATCTGAGCACGGCTAGTCCCACCACAGCATTTCAGTCAGGTTGAGATATTACCTTTGACTGGACCAGGCCAACACCTTTCATTTTAATTCTTTTCAGCCATTTTGTTGTAGATTTTACTTAAATACATATTGATATCCAGAGAAGTTCCTGGTGCACTCAATGACTGGAAGGTGTTCAGATTCTGTGGCTGTAAAACAAGCCCAGATCATCATCCCTCCACCACCATGCAAGAAAGCTTTTATTATGTGTGTTTTCTTTGTTTTTTTTGTGCATTCTGACAAAAGATCTCAACTTTGGTCTGTATGTCCAGAGGACGTTGTTCCAGAAGTCTTGTGCTTTGTTCAGATGCAGCTTTGCAAACCTAAGCCGTGCTGTAATGTTCTTTCTAGAGAGGCGAGGCTTTCTCCTGCAACTCTTCTGAACAAGCCATACTTGTCTTGCCTTGAACTTTAACATTTAACATGCTAACTGAGGCTTGGTTAGTCTGAGATGTAGCTCTTTTCTTTTTTTTTCTTTTTTTCTTTTAGTAGTTTCTTTGAACATGGCACGGCCTGACTTTTGGCTGAACTTGTTAGGATGCGACTCCTGGGAATACTGGAAGCTCTCTTGAATGTTCCCGTGTAAATAATCTTTCTCCTTGTAGAATGATGAACTCCATTAGCTTGGAAATAGTCATATAAGCCATCATTGTTGACGTCTTTCTTCCTCGGCATTCTGTGTACTTTCTATTTCACGTTGCCTAACTTAACTGGAGCTGCAGGTTTCCCTGTGCTTATGCTCAGGCTTAATATGTGAAATTACACCACATATTAGATAGTATTGTTGGATCACTGACATTAATTCAGATTCTTTTTTATTCTAGATGAAAAACAAAATTTCCTTCCAGAAAACAGAAGAAACTCTCAGAGGAAGAAATGAAGGCTCATGTTAATTTATACTTGTTTTTTTTTTTATCCAAAAGTATTTCAAGGATTGATGATATTATTTATCCTGATGGAGATCCATCTGGAAGTGGCTCTGTTCTGCCCTTTAATCAGATTTTTGTCTCTGATCCACACCTTTGTGTGTTATAACTGGATTGCTGGTGTTTTAGGCTTCAGGCTGAATTATTAAACAATTTTCAAAGCCAAGAAAAATTATTTTCATCTGTGAACTGCTAAAAAAGACTGATGGTAATGTTGAAGTTAGCTTAAACAGTGGCATTGTTAAGCTGTAAACCTCTGTAGAGTATTTGGATTAAAAGTAGCATCTTAAATGGTCAGATTTGCTGTTTGAGTTAATTTCCAACTCCATAAACAGTAAATCACCAGCAAAGTCTGCTCTGTTTGGGTTCACACAAACAAACATGCTGTACTGTTTTGACAATAAGCTGAATTTCCAGTGGCCAGAATAGCATCAGGCGGAACAGCAGCAGCAGCTGGTTTTGTGACTTGCCTTCAAATGTTGATTTAGTAGTCTTTAGATCTTTCTATTGACAAACTACACTGCAAAGAGGCACAGACAAGCTCAAGTTGGCCTTGCTGATAGGCCTGATCAGTGTTCGTGCAACAGAGTCAGACATCAGCTGATGATTAACCGATTCAAAGGAATATTTTGCCTGGAAACCAACGGTCTGACACTGATACTCTGGCTGAGTCCAGTGTTGATTGAAGAAAACAGTGCTTTGGTTCTGGCCTGGATGACTTTTGAACTTGCTGCCAGAATCTCTTGCAGGTGCTGTCAGTGAAGTGTAAGCTGTTGTATCCAGTATCATGAAAAACCACAAAGCAGAATCAATGTTTTCATTCCTTTCTGTGAAATACACTTGAAACTTTGCAGACAAATAACTTGCTAAAAGGAGGTAATCTGAAAAAAAGGGAGACATAACAAGAGTGACCCAGACTAAAGCGGAAAACAGTGGCTCTCTATGTGGTTTCTATGTACAGCTAAACAATGACGCAGGTTTAATGTGACAACAAGACTGCCAGCTATTAAGTTTAGACCCAGATTTAATCAGTTCAGTACTGATAGTAGTGAATTTTTGTACATTTTGAGCATTATTTGTTAAGTTTTTAGTGTCAAAGATAGTTTTGGCTGAGTTAGGTTTGTTTAAACAAAGCTAAAGAAACAAAGCTCACTTTAAAGTAGCCCATCATATGAATACTTTCACTCTCATATATTTTTTAAGCATTTAAAATTCTTCCATCAAAAAATAACAGTCACCACAAAGATTATTCACTAAGCCAAACAGCCAACCACTGATCTCTCTCAGTGACAGACATGACACAGAGTCTACATGTTGAATCAAACCACCGCTGAACTACACACTGACAGATGTTCACCAGATAGTCCCAGATGTTGGCTTGATATATTAACTCACTACCCAATAAACCAGGTCCACCTGTTCAACTGCTTGTCAACGCAAATATCTAATTAGCCAATTAAATGGCAGCAACTCAATGCATCTAGTCATATAGACGTGGTGAAGACGACTTGCTGAAGTTGAAACTGAGCATCAGGATGAGGAAGAAAGAGGATTTAAGTGACTTTGAATGTGGCATGGTTGTTGGTCTGAGTATTAACTGGGATTTTCATGTACAAACATCTCTAGGGTTTACAGAGAATGGTCTGAAGAAAAGAAAATATCCAATGACCAGAATGTCTTGTTGATGTCAGAGGTCAGAGGAGAATGGGCAGACTGGTTGGAGATGATAGAAAGGCAACAAGAAGTCCAATAAGCCCTGTTTCCAACCAAGGTCTGCAGAACAGCATCTCTGATCACAACATGTCCAGCCTTGAAGCAGATGGGCTACAGCAGCAGAAGACCACACCGGGTGTCTCGTGTCAGCTAAGAACAGGAAACTGAGGCTACAATTCACACAGACTCACTAACACTGGACAATAGGAGATGAAAAACGTTGCCGGTCTGATGAGTCTCCATTTCAGCTCCACATCAAGGTAGGCTCAGAATTTGGTGGAAACATCGTGAAAGGATCCATCCTGCCTTGGATACACCCTTCAAGCTTCTAAAATGTAAACAAATAACAACAATAAGGAAAATATTTTGGACTTACCTAATAGATAGTAATTACCACAGCATATGTAACCTCGAATGCTTTTGTTAATAACTATTATTCCAGAAAATGAAGGTATGAGAATATAACCGTGCCAGTGCAACGCTGCATCCTCACTAATTCATAATGTTATTTTCCTCTGCAGTCTGGAACAATGCAGGTGGAAATAACTATATGGGCTATAGTGCACAACTAAAGCAAAACCCAGGCAAACATGAAGAAAACTAAGAAAAAAACGCTGACGGGCTGTGAAACATTTAGGTGCCACAGATTTGGCCTCCTTCTGGTTACAAATTCCAGGTTGTCTGATATTTCTTCCAGTTGTTTGAGAATAATTCTTTGTAATTAATCTATTTCTGATAGTTCATACAATAATAACTTTCTAATGTCAAAACAGGCCACCAATGCTCTCTGGTTTAACCGTTATTTTATGGATAATCTGTTAGAGACACAAATGAGACACTCACCTGACTGAAAATGTTTATCATCTTGTTGTCATGGCTGCAATATGATGCGATGGGATAAGATACAATTTGGTGTGATACATCATGATACTACATGACCCCGTAAAGATATCTGTGTCGGACCGCAATGCCTTACATTTAACTCCCAGTTTCCATGCAGGCTTGCACATCCATTACAAATACACATTTTACACACATCATAAAAATATTGCACAATCCCCTCAGCCTCACGCAGATTTGCTGACAAAAATTGACGATTGGTGGGAAGAATAAAAATATGTGATGGGTCAATCAATATCCTCTGAGGTCCATCAAGTACAAACAGCTGGATAGGGTGGTATTCACTTGAATAATATTGGTGGTCTCCCTTTTTGGGCCAAAACAAATGAGATGAGTTACGCAACTAAAAAAAGTTCACTTCTCTCTCTTTTAACAAGTTTTCAGTATGTTTAGTCAGAAATGGGAATCTGTAGCCACATCCAGCAGGGAGATCTCAGTTTCTGTCACGCTCTAAAGAAAACTTAAATGAAAAGTTAAACCACTGGAGTACAGAAAGAACAGGATCTTTTTTATATTAATATAACTTTTTTTTTAAATTTTGGATTCTTTTAATTTTGTCTATAATGAGACACTTGCTGCACATCTCCCAATACATGCACAAAACCACTGACTAGACCAGGGATGTAAGCTAGTGATGTGTCATGTGCAAAATATGTGTCTCTGAGAGCCGACTCTTTGTAGTAAATCCGAAGAGATGGCCCCCAGCTTTTTTTTTTCTTATTGCTGCTTTGCTCTTACAGCACTCAAAAGTGATGTGTCTCTGGCTCTAAGAACCAATTCTTTGCAGTGAAGGAGAAGAACCGATTCCTGTCTAAGAGAGCGGGATCTTTAGAAGACTTTAGACTTTATTTTGATGGGCACAGTTACCGGGTCAATTCCATACGAGGAAAGATCAGGATCATACCACTATGTAAAGAAGGAAGAGCCTTTTAGAAGACTGGGAGTGTAGTGGTACAGACAGGTACACAGAGAGATCTGAACGCCAGATTTGAATTAATGTGTCAGGAACAAAATTAAGAAATTTTTTAATTTAAAGTATCATAATCTTCAGACTTTGGCCTTTATTTACTTCATTTGCTTGGTGTGGTTCTGTGTTCAGGTATTTTTTTTGTAAAGATTTTAATAAAATATTAAACATATAGTTATATTTTCTATTGACAAAACTGCACAAAATAAAGCTCCTATGATAAAAAAAATAAAAAAATAAAAAATTGCTCACCAACCAACAAACCACTTTAATTGATAAATTAGACAAAAATAGAAGCTCTGAGTGATACTAAATGAAGAGCCATTTGTAAGCCAAAAGAGCCGACTCTTCTAAGGGAGTCAAGTCAAAAGAGCTGAATCTTTGAAAAGAGACAAACTTTCCATCACTAATGTAGGCAAATACTAAGTGAAACACAGACAGTTTTGTATGTATGTAAGGGGATTAATAGCTTATTTTGATTTTTTTCTAATTAAACTTTAGACACTATTCTGTCTTCCTCGCTACATAAACGCACAGAACACTAATATAATCTCTAAAACGCTGCACATCATCTTTTTACACGTCTCATAATCAGAACTCTGTTCTATGTGAGATCTAAGATTTGTGGATGCATAAATGCATAAAACGTCTCACTTTTGGAAAACTAAATATTTAAGATAGGAGGATACTTGTCTTCAGGGTTTATAATCTCAGTCACTACGAATAAGATAACAAATCTGATCGCTATTCTACAGGCTGCAAAAATATGACAAATATGTTAAGAGACTCACATTTGGACTCAATTTTCCAATAAAGTTTAGTCAAAATGCTGCCATGCTGCAGTCACTTTTTAAGTTAAGCTTAACTTCTACACAATCATTGGATTTAGAGCCGATCTGCTGTATAAACAATGTAATGACAGCACTTTTAAACTGCACCAACTCATTTCTGTAAACATATAGCCTCATATCAATATTTTATCCTTCTAATGTGTTTGAAAAGAAACATTCAAGTAAGAACTAAAAAAATTAGCATTTCAGTGAACTCATAGCTGATAAGCTTTTGTGAGTAAACTCAACTAAAGGTTCTAGTGAAGTGTGAACCTACATTAAAAGTAAAATCTTAAGTTTAACAAATAATTCAAATATTAGGTTGAAAATACCTCTGAAAAAAATCGAGGGAACATTCACAAGTTTCCTCAACTCAGTTGTGTGAGTAACTCTGACTAGTAGTTTGTCTAACTTAATACTTCAACTCTGATTTACCTACTGAATGTAGGCTGACACAACACAAGCCTTTTGTTGAGTTTACTCAAAAAGGCTTTGAAGCAGTTTGCCTCTCTTTATTAAGTTTTCTCAACTTATTCTTTAGTTGGGAAGCCACCAGTAACTTCTAATCTACTTTTCTAGGTGATTTTAATCACTTAAGTCTAACAGCCAATCAATATTCGCTAATATACACGTCATTAGTCACTGGTCAAAATTCTCCTTTCTACTGCAACACAAACTATTTTGGCATAGAAAACAAATCACTTCGCTCAACTAGAATAATTAAAATAAATTCTAATGCTAGAAAAATGGCTACAACACCTGAGACCAGCAGTTATCAGCAATTTGCCAGCTCAGGACAGATCATAAACAAATTACAGGGTGGAGATCCAAATCAAGTGAAACCACATAGAGAAGTGGCCACTTCCTCCATGGAAAACAGCAGGGGTAGCAAACAGGACATGCCACCCCTGACCCACTTGTAAATCACTCCAGCTTGCCCTGCGAAAGAGCATGGAATCGTAAAAATGTGAGCTGGCAGAAGGGAAGGGATGAAATGAAGGAAGCAGCTGAGAGACTGTTGGCTCTTGAGGAAGAAAAAAATAGCTGATGAGCAAAGCTTTACACCAGCAAGACTAAAAATACAAACAGCCGAGGGACACTTCCCCCCCAGACAAGTGAGATGACTGACTATGAAGCTCAGAGAAACCTGCATCCCAACGCAAATAAAAGCCCGATCCTGATTGGATATGAATTTGTTAACCTAAGAAAGGGTCACATGAGGCTGACGTAGCCACCAAAGCTTCCTCTATTGTCTCTTTGCCAACAGCAATTAACTAAATATCTGGCAGTGAATTTAGATATTAACCATAGCTCAGATCTGGTTCAGTGGCAGTTAGAAGTCATGGGTTCTGAGCAGAAATCCCAAAACAAATCTTTTAAGTCAGCAGTGAAGGGAAAGATGGATGTGCACAGAGAATCACACATAACTATCATCCTATTCACACACACTCACCCACAAGTGCCCAATTGTGACAGTGCAAATACCCTGTAACAACCTTCATCTGGCACAGACGGATGTTGTGGAGGATGAAGTAGAAGGAGGGGGGGCATTTCCTCAGGAAGCAGCTGGGTGCCTTCAGGGCCTCAGCGCTGCAGAATTATAGGGATGTAAAGGTGAATGTGGCGCAGACCACAATGTACGGAGAGTGCACAACAGGGGTGGGGTAATTTTAAAGACCATGTGGCCTGGCTGTGGTGCAGTAGCAAAACAGCACTTGGACCAGAGCTACAGATCAGCCCCCCAGAGAGGAACAAAGCTATCTGTCCTTGAGGTTAACCTGGCCTCATTTTTAGCCTACATTTCCCCATGTTCAGCTGTATAGGATGTATGTCGAAGGACAAGGAGGGCTGGCACAGCAGGGTGGATGGATTTTGCCCTAAATGTGGCCCGTCTCTGACAAACTGTTAGTCTACCTATGAAGTAGACCTTCTTTTGATTCAAGTTTTAGCTTTCAGGAACAATTTATTCTGGTTTTTACCAAGTTTGAAAATTGCACAAATGCAACTTCATGTGAAAAACAACATATTACATTTATTATTTATGTAACAAAAGTGAAGTAAATACAAAAGTCTAAGGCCTTCTTGTCTCCTTGGGAATTAACCCTTAGGACATTTCAAGAAAAATATTACATTTTTGTGTCAGGAATTCAAAGGGCTGTAGCTCTTTAGTGGTCGGAGATAAAGGCAAATGATATCTTTCTGGAGATACGGCCTGTCTCATTCAGTTATGTTGCTCTGTGCAATATTGATACTTTGGAACTTAGAGGGTTAACAGGGCCGCTAGCAGCCGGGCGCTGCTAATCAAAATGTTTGATTCCATTTTGAGCCCCTTTTATAAAAGCAGAACTTTGGCAGCTTTCTGGTCTAAACTATTCACATCACCAAGGAGGAAAGACATCAGAAATGATCTTAGAGAAGTAACTGCTGCCGCTCATCAACCTGAGAAGGGTTATAAGGACATTTCCAAAATATTCAGTCCATCATTCTACAGAGAGAAAAATTATTCACAAGTGGAAAACATTCAAAGCAGCTGCCAATCTTCCCAGGAGTGGACGTCCTAAGTTCAGTCCAAGGCCACACTGTGAGATACTCAGAGAAAAAAGCTTCTTCTCAGACTCTCCAGGCCTCAGTTAGCATGTTAAATGGTAAAGTTCACGACAGTACAATTAAAAAAAGACTAAAAAAGTACAGACTGTTTGCAAGGGTTGCAGGAGAAAGCCTCTAAAAAGAACATGGCAGCATGGCTTAGGTTTGCAAAGCTGCATTTGAATAAACTACAAGACTTCTGGGATAATGTCCTTAGGAGAGATTAAGAACTAAAAATAATTGTGCATTAACAACTAAACACAAACCTCAATGCACTGAAGCAACGTTGTAAGGAAGGATGGACCAAAATCATTATAGCAAGATGTGAAAGACTGATAATTCCATACTAAAAAAAGGATTATTTTTAGTTATCAAAGGTGTTTCTACACACTGTCTAAACACACTTATATATAATAAGGTTGGATTTACCTAACTTTAAGATAAAGATCAGATAATTTTTTATTATGTCCTGATCCGAGAACCTTTGAATTAAAACAGGATCTACTTTCTTTTTCGTGCACCTGAACTAAAGCCTGAACATTCCTTGTTTTTCAGCTACAGACAGACAGGAGGAGATCATCCTCGAACACCCAAACAACAGCAACATCCGCTGCAGTCCACAGGACAAACGCTGCATACAGAAGACCTTGGCCCGACACCCTCCAAAATCCACAAATCAGAGAAGCAACTCTGCCAGAGAGGAAACCAAGCTGGTGCTGGTAAGAGGAAGGATTTTCTGCCATTTTATTGTTTCCACAGAAAACAACAAACTCTGACAATCTGTGGCTCAGCACATGCCTCAGCCTCAGCAGGTGTTTCACGTTAAGGTTTTACAGGTCCAAAGTCACGAGCGCAACAGTCAGGTTATAAATTGTACAAATTAGTTATTTACTGACCATAACATTTAATTACAGCCTTGTGAAATAAAGTCAGGTGCACGTCGGGTGAGACCTGACTGAAGCACATCGGGTGTCATCAGCAAGCAATCTACTATTTCAATGTTGCCTCCATGTCTCGCTGTCAAAAATTACGGATGCTGCGCATGCGTTAAATGCACTAAAAATCTTAACACAATTAATTACATAAATTAGTTATCGACGCCTTGGTTATTTATAAATCCTGAAAAACATCATGTGGATCTGACTAATAAATAAAGTTAACCCATCTAATGTTAAGAGTGAGGAATTTTACTGGTTATAAAAACACTACTCCTATTGAATTTCAACATGTGTGAAACTAAAACACACCAGGACATCTCAAAACAAATCACATTCATTGATGAGTTTTACAATAACACAGATCAATCTCATCCTTCCAAACTGTTTAAGTTAATATCAAAAGATTTTATGTTAATTCATATTAGTCCCATTCACCGCAAACGAGAAGCTAAAATAGAGACAAAAATTAAGACAGGAGCAGGAATCTGTGGTTGTGCAAGCAACAACTTACAAATCATCCTCTTTAAAGTAGCAAAAACATAAAAAAAAATTAAACAGTGATTTCTCCCAGATGGAAACAGATCCAAAACTGATGTCTTCAGAGACACTAAGCTTGTTAGTTTTTTCCTAAACGAGTAATTTAGCCTTTTTTTTTTAACAATTTCAACCATTTTGGTTCACATGAGGAGCAACATCTCTTCCAGTCAAACCAATTTTAAACTGGATCTTTAAGACAGTTTCTTACCAGCAGCCTGTCATAGGGACACATCCTTTGTTCCCATTTATTAAGTTTCATCTGTAAAAAACACTAATGATAAAAGAGTTTGAGTTTAGCAGTTACAATGTGATTCCCAAAGATCTACTAGCTGGAAATTTGGCATATCTCAGCATGGTGTGCAGTGTTACAGCAGATGAACATGATCTAAAAGTGATGTCAGATCCAGGAATAAAGAGGAATAAATCCAGCAAAGACCTGAACCAGTACCTGAGAGATGCATCTGGACCTTCAGTTGATCCAACTACTGTTGAGTGAAACCTCATCCAAAATGGTCCCCATGAAAGGGTGGCTATCGAGATGCCATTCTTAAAAAAGAGAAACAGGGAGAAAAGGCTGAGGTATGCCACACGACACAAGAACTGGACTGAGAATCAGTGGCAACAGGTCTGATGGAGGGATGAATCCTCCCCAGAACATGGACCTCAACATTACTGAAGCAGTGTGGGATCATCTGGACAGAGAACAGAACATAAGGCAGAAACATCTAAAGAAAGAAACATCTGGAGAACTATTCCTAAAGATGACTTAAAGCTAGTCTTGTCTGAAAGGGTCCAGGCTGTGTTCAAGTTTAAAACCGCTCAAGCCAAAGATTTAATTTCAGGTTCCTTAGAATTGTACAAACTCTGTTTTTGCCTGAATGTTGTATTTCCATGTCTTTTTGCACATGTTTCTATAAATCATTTACTTATTCTTTTTCCAGCCAACTGAAAAACAAGTTAGTAGCATCTCAAACAAAGTTCTGTATTTAAACAAAAGGTTCCACATCTGCACGTTTTACAACAGCACGGCTCCTCAGAAAATCCGTGAACTAAACAGGTCTGAAAACATTAGGAGCAGTATGAAGCCATGACTACAACAAAGGAGGCATCAAACTGTTGAGCAGCTGAAATACTTTAAAAAGTCAAAATGGAAAACATTTAAGTTTCAAAACTACAGCAGTTGGTCCCCCAGTTTCCAAACACTTAGTGCTGCTGAAAGGAGAGCTGATGCAACAGCATGGTAGGCGTTCCTCCATCAATCTCATTCTCAAACACATTTATCAAGGTCAAAGTCATCTTTCAGCTCCAACATTTAACAGTATGTCTTTATTTTTTTTTCTTTATCTGCAAAGCATTGCCTTTTTTATTTTATTTATTTCAAATTCACACTGCATCCCAACTTTTCTTTCAGTAGGGTGTGTTAAGGCATGTTTTGGGTAAAAGAGTAAATGACCAAATTAAAACTTGTTTCTCCTGCAGGCCCCGTGTCGTGCTGAGCTCCAAAGAGCATTGGACAGATTGTCATCAAATTCCCGCACTCATGATGACCTATTTACGATCCCCATACCCAACTGTGACAAGAATGGAGATTTCCACCCGAAGCAGGTCTGTGACTTCAATAGCACACTCACTCTGAGCTTTCCTGAAACACTGAGCAGACCACGGCTTGGCCTTGTCTGCTGCTGGTGAACTGTGAATCCCCATTGCCACGCCAATACAAATAAAAATGGCTATCTTTAAACTTCAAACAATTCCTTTTAGACGACATCAGCAATCTGCAAGCCAAAACAAAAAACACGCCAGCAGACGACGACATACTGTCTTACTGGTTCAAGATCAACAAAAATGTCTTCAAACAGACTGTCACAGTGAAGCCAGAACCTTGTTTTTCCAAGCTCACATGGACAGTGATTTACTTTCAGTGATTTACTAAGCGGTTCACCCACTCAGCTATTGTACAGTCATCATTTCATTGCTGTGATGGATGCAATTAGTCTTTGGATGCAGTTACTTTTTTGTGTTTTTCTGCTTTTGTGAGATTGAGCAAACGTGCAGATAAGAGTGAAGGAATCAGAGATCATAAAAAACAAGAGATAAGGCCACTCCGAGCTGCAGACGCAGAGTCGGTGATAAAACAAAGGGCTCTGTGGAGGCACCAGTCGTCAAACGTCTGAGTTATGTTGATTGTGTAACGTGGTTAAAGTATCTCTGCGTGCTCAGAGTCTCGGGCATCTGTTTACTGTTTAACTAAAGCTGAACTGTGATAAAACCCATCGGGAAGTGAAGCACAGGTCATTAGGGACAACTGGGAATCATTTCAAGGCAGGGTTGCTCTAAGATTCTTAATTGGTCTGTCTTGGAGGCTTTTTGAAACTAAATCATTTTGGAAAATGTGCAAACACAACACATGCTGTTGAAAGCAGTGCTTCAAAACTGAATTTTAAGTCATTTTAGTGAATGTTGGGCATTTCACCAGACCATAATGCTTATTTACTCATCCAGTTCACTTAGAGCAATATTTACATTCCTTTAGAACTGTGTTTGTGTGCAACTGATAAATGAAAAGCAGATAAGAGGCGGTGATTTTAAGAAAAATCCCGTATAAAATAGAGAATTTGTTTAACTTCAGCAGAACAAGCACTGGTACGGTGAGCTACTGCTTGAGTTTCTGTCTTGGTTTCGAGTTATTGTTTACATTGCTTGTGTGGGGTCTGTTATTAGCACCTTCGCTCTACAACCAGTTGAGGCCATGAAGTGGGTCACACCCACTGTGTACTGCTCAGGGCAAAGCAGATAGAGGTGGATTTTTCCGGTTGCAATCAAGCACAGTGGCACCAGCTGTGTTGGCTCTAGGTACTTTACCACACATGGTGCGCTGTAGCGTCGACGAGGCGTCAGCCATCGTGTCAGCCCACATAGGGTAAAGATCTGCTAGTCTACCTGCGCGAGTCCACCGAGCAATGGCACGAGCTTTAACTGTCTCACAACCAAATCAACGCACAATGTGCGTCAAACCCATCCTTGTCAGGCATGAGTTCAGACCAAGACGTGTCACCCGTAGGCACAGTAATCCGAAAAACCTGTCCTTTCCAATGGCATGCACGTCGGCCACATCCTCTGTCACCTTTGGTCTCTGGAACTGTCAGTCTGCAGTGAACAGAATTCATCAGTTCATTGATAAATCTCTCAGACATTCAGGTCCTAGCCCTGACTGAGACCTGGATCCGTCCAGAAAACACAGCTACCCCAGCTGCCCCTTCTGTCAATGCAGAATTTACCCAAACGCCTCAACCTGCTGGACGAGGAGGTGGTATACGGGAATTCCTATTTTTAAAATAGTAAAGGTCTCTAGACCCATCACTGCATACATTCTCTCCCTCCTGGAGGCAGTATTGATGAGTTTATCTCTGAAATGTACATGATTCTCTCTGACAATCGCTAATTGTCATGGGAGACATGAACATTTACATAGACAAACCACAGGCAACTGACCTTCTGGCTCTAAACTACTGCTCCACAGCCGATTTGTCCATCACCCCACTGCACCTCCAGACTATTTCCTGGTTAAATTCTCTGTCTTCCTTCCTCATGTCACTCAAGCAGATCTCTCAGACCTATGCAGCTGTCGAGGTTTACTCTACCCTCCCTTCCCACTCAGACTACTCCTTACTGTCTGTTAATGAGGCTACAGAAACACTCAGCTCCTCTCTTGCATCCTCTCTGGACAAACTCTGTCCTCTGGTGTTAAAACCAGCTATCTCAGGACCTGTCCTCACGTAGTTTACGTCCTACCTCACAGGAAGATCCTTCAAAGTATCTTGGCGAGGGGGAGAGTCTAAATCACATGGGCTGACAACAGGGGTGCCTCAGGGCTCGGTGCTTGGCCCTCTTCTCTTTTCATTATACTCACTCTGTGCAGTTATCCGCTCTCCTGGCTTCTCCTACCACTGCTATGCAGATAACACTTAGCTTTTCCTTACCTTCCCACCTGACAACACAACTGTCTCAATGTGAATATCAGCATGCCTTGCTGATATTTCTGCATGGATGAAGGATCGCCACCTTCAGCTAAATCTGTCCAAGACCGAGCTGATTGTCTGTCCAGCCAATCCTTCCTTACCACCACAGATAAGCATGCAGCTCACGCTTGTGCCCACGTCTTCTACCAGGAAACTTGGTGTCATGGTAGACAACCAGCTGACCTTTAAGGACCATGTTGCCTCGGTTGCCAGGTCTTGCCGATTTGCTCTCTACAACATCAGGAGGATCAGACCCTATCTGACAAATCACATGGCACAGATCCACGTCCAGGCTCTGGTAATTTCAAGCACTGACTACTGCAACTCCTTACAGGCAGGCCTGCCTGCTAGCTCAGTTAAACCTCTGCAGATGATCGAGAACGCAGCAACACGTCTGGTCTTCAACCAGCCCAAAAGAGCTCATGTCACTCCGCTGCTAATCGCTCTTCACTGGCTTCCAGTTGCA
>JBAMHW010000004.1:33325063-33336320 GCA_037177495.1 Rhadinocentrus ornatus
TCCCACCACAACGTGGTGCAAAATCTGTAGCTAGACTCTTTTCCTCTGTTGTTCCCCGGTGGTGGAACGATCTACCAAACTCCGTCCAATCCGCAGAGTCCTTATTCAATTTTAAGAGCAAACTAAAGACTCACTTGTTTAAGGAGCATTTCCACACTTAGCTTAACTCTTCTACTCTTCAGAATAAGTTAGAAAGATTTGTCCAGCTCTGTAAAGTACTGAATAAGCTGCGTGCACTTATGCCCAAGATGATATTGTGTGATGAAATCGTGATCTAGGATTTAAACAAAGGACTTAAAAAAAAAAAAGAAAACGCACTGCATCTAGCACTACATGACAGCACCTGGGTCCAACTGGACTCACAGCAGTCTGACTGCTACTTAATTATACTGTCCCATCCTGTTTGAATTCTTGCTTGTGTTGTTCTTATTCTCAGATGTAAGTCGCTTTGGATAAAAGCATCTGCCAAATGACTGTAGAATAGAATAGAATAGAATAGAATAGAATAGAATAAATCACATATTTGCACACTTTTACCTTGCTTTGCTCAAAGTACTGGATCAGCAGGGGTTAAACTAGGAGTTGCTATTAGGGTGGTGCTACAGTTGCAACCCTAAAAAAGAGGATAATTTACTTATTTTTATTGAATGTTTTTTATTTATTTTTTTGTGACTAACCTTTGACTTTGTGTGGATTTCTTTTAATTATAAAAGGGACCCATAAAACAAAACTGAACCATGGATCTCTCAGTCCCCTTTAATTGTAGGCCCATAGCAGACCGGTACTGTACAGTTTGGACGGAGATACTGCATCACATAATAAAGACATCTAATTAAGAGTCAGAAAAATGTCACTTCTGGGGATAAAAGCAAGGATAAGAGACAAACACCCTGCAGAAGTTCAGTTGTTTCACTTCACTTTACGTTGAAAAGATAAGAAAAAGATGCCAGCAAACAACAGTAAGATTTGGTCGCCTCTGGAACTGCAAACATTCTTCGTTGTTGTATCGTCATCGATAACTGTGTCAAGTTCATTATCATTCACTAGTATTTTGCCACACAAGGCTATTTACAATATGAAGGAGTCAGGAGAAAGAGCAGGAAAGTCAGCAAACCACATGCTCATGCAGACAGTAAGGCTGGGTAATACTGCAAATTTGGTATTGATCCGACACCAAGTAAATCCAGGGCAAGTATTGCGATGCCCATACCAATATCGATACTTTTTGTTGAAATTTTATAATCTTTTAATGATTTTGCCTTTAATTATTGATCATGATTATGATCATAATAAAACACAGTACAAAGATTTTTGTCTAATAAAACATTTTTTCCTAAACTGAATGACAGAACTAAGAAATTTAAATTTAAGCTTATTTTTGGTTGTAAACAAAATAAAGTAACATCAACAATAATACAGAAAATAAAATAACTTATTCCCTTTTATCACACGCAATTGTTTGAGAAAAATAAAGTCAAATTAGCTAAACCAAAGCAAAACCTACTAATGGTTGGCTCTCATTTACATTCAAACAGACAAACGTCTTCTGTGGAAAAAAACCATATTCCTTTAGTTTGGATTTGAATGTTGGAAAACATCTGTAATAACACAAAACTTCTGCCACATCATAATCCATTTTTTACACCTGCAGTGCCATCCTGCACGTGACGGCCAGCGGGGGAAGTGCTGGTGTGTGGACCAGAAGACGGGCTTGAGGCTGCCGGGACCGCTGGAGTTGCGGGGGGAGCTGGACTGCCACCAGTTAATGACGGCTACCCTGCGGGACTGAGGAGGGATAAGCAGTCCGGGCTACAAGACCAGCTGAATTCTCCTGGTGCTTGCTTGTAGAACTTCATGACTAAAGGACTTCCTCCTTCAGCCTCACTCTATCTGAGGCCAGCGGTACTTGAGCTTGTGCAACAAAAAGAAGACAATTGAACTGAGTTCTTGCTGTTTTGTTTCTGTGTGTGAGAGTATGCGATTTGAGTCTTTTGAGAGCACTTGTTGTGTTTCGTTCCTACTTTGCGAACTTGAGACAGACCGTCTTTAAACACATACGCTTTAAAGTACCAGGTGGCAGAAAAAAAAAAAAAACACACTCCCACAGATAGCTGTTCTAGTTGTGATTTGTGTGAGAATGTGGTCTGTGGTTTTGTTCTAGTCGAACATCTTCAGCATAGCGACTAGAAAAATGCATTCACTCCACTTAATAATTAGACCTGAGATATTACAACAGCAATTAGTATTTGATTTATTCTTTTTGGAGCACTAGATCAGTTGGAATGACCGAATCAGGACAATCCAGGAAGATTGTCAATCAAAGAACTGTATTCTAGCCTTTCAACATCTAATGTGACTTTTATTGTAAATGGTGTCTCTTATCCAACTATTCTCTATTTTGCAAACTTAACCTGTTTGCTAAGAAGGTTAAAGCAAACCCTACAATGTGTTTGCTCAGTGACGAAACCAGAGAAGCAATAATATGTGGGATGACAAAAGAACCTATGAAAATAGATAAAATGGTTAGAAAGGATTGCAACAACCAACTTGTCCCGTGCTACCAAATGATAAGTAATAGCTTTTTACAACATGAGCACCAAAGAAAAAGTGAGATTAGTGTGAAAATCTGTAAATGTGAGTGTCCAGAGTGGATTTGCTTCATCACCCAGTGGTTAAGTCTACATTCCCTCTCTCTGCTGGAGAACCCTTTGTAGCAAAAAGCACTGGCAGCGTAGCTGGGCTGAAAACTCTGGACACTGCTGATAGGGTAATCTTGTTTCTCCAGCTGGTGCTAAGATGCCAGTGTGACTCTCGCGCTTATATGAAGATCCCCTGACATACAAGATTTCTCTCCGTATAGAACTTTGTGGTGCTACACAACGATTGTGCCAACAAACAAAACAAAACTGGTCTCTGCACTTTCTGGATATTGTTTAAGATTCAAGCTGAAGTAGGACGAGTAGCATTGGCAAGTGTGAGAATCCCTCACATTGGTGCAAATATCTACACTTGGCTTTTCTATTTGTGTCCTCTGTGTTGTCAAAATCTCATATAACCTTTAACTATCACTGCAGCTGACTGGCTTGATGTTTTTTTGGCTAATGTTGTAAACTGCAGGCAGAATGTGCGCTGATATAGAATCACTTCTGAATAAGCTCATGACAGCATAGCAACTTATAGCTAACATAAAGCTTTGAATGGGCGATTGATGTGGCAGTAAATGTACCATAAGGATCATGGTGAGAACTTCTTTGCCAGGTATATGCTGGGTATCATAATCATGACTAAAGTTGTATAATACTACTGCAACGGGCGTAGCTACTCATCACAAACTTTTATTGTAGATGCAGCTCGTAGCACTTAAACAAGTTTGAGGGCGTTGTTGGCGTGAGTTCATCACGCTGATGGCAGCTTACTCTTATCAAGTTCACAGTAGACTTTGATTATTATTGAATCAAGAAAGAAGAGGGACAAAAATCACACAAAAAAGTTTTGAAGGGGATGTTTGATTGCAAATAAATACAATAAATGACATAAATATCATGGCTTTTTTCACAAGATGGCGTAATTTCCTGTTTTAATTAAATGTCTGACATGATTTGGTCAAAATAGTCCTGTCATTACAACTTTGTTCAAGGCAGAGTCTTAATGGACTAGTTAGCCCCTCGACTCCACCCCTCGCTTCTTCTGAGTCTTGCTTTAATCGAGATCTCTCGTACAGCTACCATCCAAAAGTTAATTTTGATTAAAAGAAACTAATTTCTATAACTCCTGAAGCATGATGCAAGCATTTAAAAGAGGATACAGTAAGTCCCCAGAGAGCACACACCAGCATACAAAGCAAGCCAAGCTTAGACCAACACACAGCAAACTGAAAATATTTGCATTTTTGTTTCCTACCTCTACAGTTCAGCTACTGACATTTTTAAGGCTGAGTCTTGTCATGGTTTCTGTCCTAAATTGTTGAAACAAAGCAAATTTATAAATTCTGCATGGATGTACTTGTAGTTGTCATCAAAGTCCTGATGGGACTCATCTAACGTATATATAAAGTCCTAGTGGGACTCCTCTAATATATCAACTCTACAAACCCTGGGCTTCCCTGATAGTCCAGTCCTCTGTGTTTGGTTGACCTTTTTCAGTCAAACATTAAAAATTTTGCTCATGTGGGCAATGTTTCACTGAATATTGGGTATATGTATTCACCAATAACACAAATCTGAAGTATTCTTTTAAAAAGCTGTAAAAAAGAAGAAAAGAAAAGGAAACCAGTCATATTTTCACAGACTGGTTTGATGGAAGCAAACTATGCCGTAATTGTAGTCACCAGAGGGTGACTACAATGCTAGTGGTAATTCAGTAGAAGCAGTTGTCCCTAACTAAAAACAAACCTTAAGAATAAAAATTGCAGTAACTCTTCTTCAGAAACTATTTTAATCCCTGGAGATATCTTGGATATTGTGTCATATCTTGAAAGATGTCAGTTAGTCATGTAGATTTATTTTTGCCAGCTGAATGGAAACAGCTGGCGAGTAACATTATTTTCATCTTTGTACAATTGGTAGATTTACAAAGTTGTTTCCAATCCTCTCTAATTTGTATCAAGATGTCTTTACAACAGGCAAACCTGTTGTTGGCACAGCAGGAAGTCGGGCTGCCAAGTTGGGATATAAAAGATTAAACCAAGTATTTGCTGGAGATTATTAGGTCTCTTCTTATGTTAACTACATCATTTAAGTGCATTTTACAACTGCTGAGGAAAATAAGCTATTAATAGCAAAGTAATAAGGAAGGCCAGAAGAGTTTCACTTCACCACCTCTAAATTTTGCTGACTACAGCGGGACTTTAATGTTGAGGACGGGTGGAGATAAAGATGGGATTGCTGGATGATTGAACTCTGAGTTGGGAGTGGTATTTAACAGTGCCTTGCAAATTTGAGTAACTCACTGAGGGACATCTTTTCAGACCAATGTGGCACCAAACAGAGTGACAGGGTTTAGATTATGTTGGATTTTGTGCTGGTATCACTTCACATACTCAAATATATGTTATCCACCAGAGAGATTTTTTTCATGATACGTTCCCTTTCATGCCAGCCTTACAAAGCATTTATGTGCATCTTAAATATAGAAATATCAAAGATTAATACTCACGGCTGCTGACACAAGATGACATTTTCTCTGTTCTTGCTTTCAGTTTCCACTGTTTTTATTTTACCTTAATGCCATTTTAGCATTAAATTACTTTCTAAATGCAATACATTATGTGAAGCCGTAGTCAACTCTTAAAAAAAAGCCAACAAATTGCCATGAAAATGTTAAAAATGAGTAGAATTGATTTTTGCACACTTTTCACCAGGATTGGTTTAACTTTCCTAAATGCAGACATATGCACATTTATAAATAAACTAGAGCAGGGGTGCCCAGCGGTCCTCAAGGGCCACAATGCTGCAGGTTTTTTATGTTTCCCTGCTCCAAAACCACCTGACTCAAATTGATGAGTCATTATGCAAAACTTAATAGGCTGTTGGATCTATTTAAGTCAGGTGTTTTGAAGCAGGACACATTCAAAAATCTGCAGGACAGCGGCCCTTGAGGACCGACTTTGGGCACCCCTGAACTAGAGTATGAGAACGTCAAATGATCACATTTTAGGACTTACTAAAATAAATAATTATTAGGTGAGAAAATAAGTTGCTTTTTCTCAGTAACTAGCTGGTATGGGCTGGCCCATATCTGGTAAATTAGGCCCTTCCCCCCCAAAAAACATTAATTTTAGTAAAAACTGATGTAGATTAAAATTAAAAATGTAAATTAATTAAAAATTATCCTTTCTGCATGTTAGATATTTTTTGCTGTCATATACTGTATAATATCACATGTACATTGCAAGGAAAACTACTGAGGCAAAAGTTTGAGTATCATATTTCCTAAAAAAATAAAGCTGTACTTTAAGTTTTACTTGATGTTTTAAGGTTAGTAATAAAAGAAAAATATCCAAATGTGATTTAACAAAACGTGTTCAAAACTAGTGGAGAATCAATACCAGAGATGCTAAAAAAAACAAACAAACAAAAAAAAACCACCGGTAAATAAAGCCATGAATGCTTCCACACAAAGAATATCCAAGTGAAATCCTAACTTACAGTTCATCGACTTGCTAAGCACATTCATGTATGATTTAATCTTTGTAAGAAACAACGGAAAGTTTATGGCTTTGATTGTGTAACAGCCTTTTAACTGCATAAACAGTGTATTTAAGCTATAGTAAGTTGCTTTATCTAACTTTGATGTACTGAACTGTAATTGCATTTCTTGAGAATAGATTATTCCTGTTTGCATTTTATATTATCTGTTAATGTGTAGACGATATGAAGCGATGTTTGCATGCATACAAATGGACTGGGGCTGATGATAGCTCATATTCTGTGTATCTGTTTCATAACAGGATTGTTATGCTCAAACACTCATGTGAATAAAGAACTGAAATATGGTTTCAATCAATAAAATAATCAGTTATATTGTTAATGTCTACCTGATGGACGTGTACTCATTGTAATGCATCAATAAAACCACTTTAGAAACTGCAGCTGGTGTGATTATTAGTGGTGGGAATAACATCAATGGTAAAAATGCAAGATTTTAACTAACCACAGATGCCTTACTTAAAGTTTGTCCTCGTGCACATTGCTTCGTTTAACTCTTATTTGAGTTCAGTATAGTTTTATAGTTTTACAAGCCAATTTTTCTAAGAATAATATGCCTTATACTAGAAGTCTCATTTTAATGAGGCTGTTCTTTAAAAAGGATCTCGTATCTTGTATCTTGGTGTAATCTTTCCAGATACTTTCTCATTATATCATATCCTACCTCACATACTTTCATTTAAGGTCCTTCCCTAAAATGCTGTGTTATATGTGTATGCTTAACATTTTCTGTGAATCTACATGTATTGTAGTATTTGTCAAGCTTTAGATGTGTGACAGTGTCAAAGAATGCTGAGATGGGAATTACTAATATAAACGAGAGATCACTGCCCAACTTTGATCTTCTAATCAGCCCAAAGAAGATTTATAGATCCTCTGGCAAAATGAAAACCTTTTACTAACAGGTTGCAGATGCATGAAAATATAATGAACTGTATTCATGGATTTACTTTATATACAGCTGGAGTTACGGTAATTAACATGCAGACTTTTATGAATTCAGGAAAGCAAATAAGCTAGCTGGAAGGTTACATTTTGACGGTTTAATACCAAAAAGAATGTGAAAAGAAAGTACATCCATCTTTTACTTGCTAAGTATGATTAAATAATAATAATAAAAAACACCAGGTCCTCATTAGATCTTAGAATTGAATGGATATAACAACAACACAAGACATATTACATTGTTATTTTTATAAAGTAATGCAGAAAGTCAAAAAGCAGAAGTAATGTGTAGACATGTAAAGTATACTTCATGATTCAGCTGTTTGTAGAAGCACCTTTAGCAGCAATAACTTGAAGAAGTCACGTCAGTTATCAGGCAGAAGAATACTTTGATATTCAGAGGAGTTCCTGGTCCACTGAGTGATTGCAAGGTGCTGTGCTCCTGTGGCTATAAAACAAGTCCAAATCGTTGGTTGGTTCAGATGCAGCTTTACAAACTTCCATTCTTCCATGTTTTTTTGTTTTTCAGAGAGAAGAGTCTTTCTTCTGCAGGCCTTTTAAACAAGCCATACTTGTTTATTACTTGTCTTTTTAAATTGGACAGTCATGAACTTTAACATTTTACATGCTAACTGAGGCCTGCTAACTGAGATGTAGCTCTTGGGTTATTGCAGTTTCTCTAAGGCTTTTGCACGGTCTGACTTTGAGCTGAACTTGCTGGGGCGTCCACTCCTGGGAAGAGTGGTAACTCCTGCTGAATGTTTTATATTTGTTAAAAAAAATTCTTAGTATAGACTTGTAACCCTGGTCATTGCAGATGTCTTTCCTCCTTGGCATTGTGTTAACAAACACCTGAATGCTGCAGAGCTGCAAACTGATAAAACTGATATGCACTCATACTTATGATGATCAATCGACAGCATTTGATTAAAGCACCGGCCTTTGCTAATCCTTAGAAAACAGTAAGAATATACTTAGTTTTCCACATCCTGTTTCTGCATTTTTTACCAGGTTTTTGTTATATAAATAATGTCACATGTGCTGTTGCTCATCTAAAGTTGTATTGACATTATTTTAAGATCTGTTTTTTATGTTCTGATTTGAAGGCTCACTTTCTTTTCGATGTCCCTTTAAGTTCTGCTGTTTTCTTCAAATCATAATTGTTTCATTGGGCCTAATGTAAAAGCTGATTAGATAAAAGGTTACTGATATAACTGAAGGGACTTGCGTAAGGAACACCTCTGAAAAGTTACATCCCAATAATCCAGACAGCAGCAGCTTCTAAAAATATCTCTACTATCTACCACACCAGAGTAAACTTTCAAGTCTGCTTAGTTCCACTGCCTGACTCTATTTTGGAGAGCTCTACCGGCTTAAGAATCGGGTCTGAGATTGCTTTATGGGTTTTCCTCTGACTGATTTAAAATGTCTGTGCTTAGCCCATGGGCATCCACAGTCCCACAGCTGTGCCTGGGAGGCCCTCCATGAATGTCTGTGTAAAGCCTTACAGTAGCTTAAGGAAGCCTGTAACCTCCACTCTACCTTCAGATGTGCTCCACTGCAGGTGTCCAATGTTACACAAGGTCCTGCACATAACTCGTGTGGATTTAGACCCCTGCCCCGTCCACACAGCTCTACGGCCACTGCCCGGTGGATGAAAAAGAGGTGAAGCATCACACCTGGAGATGAGATCACATAAGTGTCTGGATGAATATTTTGCAGGCTATAGGTCAAGCAGAAAAAAATAAGCTCTCAAGTGTGCAGTGTAAACAGTGAGAAATGGGGACACAATGAACACAATCAATTAACAAGTCCTAAACAAGTACTATTCAGGTTGAATGGTCAGAGATGCAGAGTACATCCTGCAGGCTTAGGACTGTTATCTTTAGGCAACACACTATTAGAACTGTTGACCTGGGCGGCTCTCGAACAATGTGAACAAGAATGCAAAGTATTTCAGTTCTAAAAACAAGGGACCAGTGACTAGGGCAACGGTGATTTTCTCCAAAGCTTATAGCCTGCAAAGCATATATAACCCAACTTAACATATGCTGACACAAGAAGTTATGTCATATATTTTCTGGTAGTTACAATTTAAGATGTCTAATTTGTAGAAATAAGGAAATCAATGAGTGTTAGCAGCAAAAAGCTGCACTGACATTAGAGATGATACTTTTAACAGAAATCCACAATAAAAAGTGCAGTAGAAAATCATGCTTGTCTTTGCTTAACGTTCATCGCTCCTTTGTCTTTTAGCAAATCATTAGATACAGAATTAATGAAAGGAAACTGAGATGTGCCTAAAACTGCTGCAAAAGTGGACAAAAATACTGATGCAGTATTGAGAAAATTGATGCAGTATTGAGAAAATAAGGCACATAAGTTCACACATCTGCCATCACTACAGTATCAGCTGATGTTGTGCTTATGCAGCAGATTGTGTACAGGGAATTGTCCATTTTACAGTCAATATAAGTAAACTTTTACTCTTACACAGGAGAAACAAGGTTGAAGCTTAAAATAGAGCGATCACATTTAGCTCTGCTGCGTTATGATGCATTATTTTAGTCGTAATGGTCACCCTTAAATAGAAAGATTTTTCTGGTGTCACATGAATTAGTGAGGGCTGTATCACTGACAGTTTGAGGCAATCAGCATCATCCAAGGAACAGCTGTAATCAGAAGAGGGTGGGGGTGCATTTCTGGAAGATTCTACAGGAATCATATGAGTGGACCCCATTTCATTCGTTTATTGTGGGGGCTGTTTTTGTCTGAGCTAGGTGGTTAGCCTTCCATGTAAGAGCCACAGCTCTGTGGTGGGGACTGAAGGTTTTAGGGTGAGTCTTCTGGCCATCATTTCTGTATACATGCCTGTTTGTCATTATCAGGATATTAGGGGATTTGTGAATCTGCGGGTGTGTAGTTTTGACTTGACAATGCGTCATGTCATCTGTCTTCTTTAAAGCCTTCGGCTAGTTAGCTTGCTGGTTATTACCATCTCTAACATTAAATTAGCCATTAACAATCGCTGCTTCATAGAATACTCAAGGTTATAATGATATAATCTGCGTTAAAGCCAGATATTCTTGTGTTAAATGTAGCTTTAGCTGTAAACTAGCGAACGCAACACCAACTGATTTCATTTAGCCTTATCGGCTACTAGCTAGCGCGAATCAATGCTATCCATTAGCTTGTTAATAAATTCATAAGTAGTCCATTTGTCAAACGATAAATATCCATCAGTGCTTAACTGTCTAGAAACAACCACTAACGAGCTACCAACAAATATAAAAAGGCCTAAAACCACGAGCATTTAATTCGACTTCAAATTCATGCACACTGTAACTGTTGCTTTCGCTCAGGGGCGTAGGATTAATTCGACAGTCGGGGGCCCTCACCAGCCGGGGTTTGGAGGGGGCCTTCAAAATGCTAGGCTTTAGACTCTTAAAATTTCAGTCTGAAGGAGTACAATAATGAAATGCTATTTCCCACTCTGTACAAACACGGGGGATAGACAGTAAAATCATGAGAGGGCAAAGCATAAGGACCGTCACACTTCAGGTAGGGAGGAAGCAAACCTTGAAGGTTTTTGTAAATTAATCTGTACTATTGTGTAAGCTGATGTGTTGCCAGATCAGGCCATCCAACATGAGAATAAAGTTCACAGTGAGATTTTCAGTTATTTATACAACAAAAGGAGATGCGGTAAACTGAATCAAGCTAAGTTAAAGGCTGGTGAAAAAAATATAATCTTTGAGAAGACTTAAAAACAGTAGTTAGTGGGCCTGCCTGGTGTGCAACTAGTGATAGGTAGATAACTCCTCACAGTGTGTGGCACATTCCCCCCAATGTGTCAACACTGTTTGATAAACTGTGGCATTAATATTGTGTAATATTTTATATTTGTGAATTTTTAAGGGGTTAATGAAATGTCTATTGTCCATGAATAAAAAAAGGGATAGGCTCTGAGATAAATTTAAAGTGAGGCTGTTGACAATATGACTTACACAGAATAGAATCGAATAGAAAAGAATGCCTTTATTGTCATTATACACCAGTACAACGAGATTAAGCCATCACCAAAACAGTGCAGGATAGAATTTAAA
>JBAMHW010000004.1:33336737-33351623 GCA_037177495.1 Rhadinocentrus ornatus
TTTAGAGTTCAATATGGTTATTGCCCGGGGGAAAAAGCTGTTTTTGAATCGGTTTGTTCTGGTCTTGAGGCACCTGTCAGAGCAAGATAAAAATAAGAGGTTTTGCCACAGTAATTCAGTTAAAAAAGTAAGATAGAACCAACTCAGTTGGTGTTAATGTTCACTAAAGTGTTCTGTGATATGCAAAATTTCAGATGTTTCGGTGATTCAAACATCATGTAGCAATAATTAATAAATGTTAATTTAATAGTAAATTAAAACAATAATAAGAATGTATAATTATGCTAAAATAATTTCAATTTAATTTAATAACTATAATTATAAATTAGTATATTGCAAAATTCTGTAAAAAATTATTATATAATAATTTTATAGATATTTATTATTATACCATTATTTATTAATATGAATTAATTTAATGATTAATCTAACATTGTTAATAATAACACGATTAACATTAGCTTTTGGTTTTCTGTCATCGTCCTGCGTTGCTGCTACGGGAAATTCTCATCGGCTGGGTAGCTGTCTCGTTTCACGAACGGTAAGCGGCTTCGGAGAAGTGCGTAGACCCTGAATTGGGACATAGCTTTTAACAAGGTCAATTCATTCTCATTTCCCTATGATTTCACCTTCGTCTTCTATCATCTACATTAAATTAAATATTAGATATGAAATTTAAATTGAATAGAATAAATTACTAAGAGAAAATCTTGTACACTAATGTTGCTCCTTCTTTTTTTTGTTGGCAGAGAGGTGCTTTACTAGATAAGAATTGAAATTGACAGCATTAAGTTACATCTTGCAATCAAGATGAATATAAAACAATATGGAAAATAATGTTGTGATAATATAATAGTAGTTTTGCCCCCAGCCACTTTATCTGAGCATATTAATCAGACTAATACAGTAATATGTAAATATAATGACTAATCTGAAGACGCTGAAAGCCCACTAGAAGCTTGCAAGCAATATTGAGGACTTTTGAACAGATACAGAGTTGATGTGAAACCAGATGCCAAGCGGATGCAAATGAGAATAAGTGTCTGTGTTTTCAATCCATGAAAACAAGCAACCTGGCTGCAGTGTGTAAATGGGGCTTCCATCTAAATGGCACAACATTTCTGTTAATGTCCAGACCTTGCAACAATGGAACAACAGAGTTGTGTGATAATTCTCTCCAAGGTCTTCCCTTTTACGTTGCAATAGGCGATTCAGTATGAATGCAAAAACTTTATTGTTATTATTTTCTGTTGCTTTTTGTTTTTCTTCTTCTTTTGTGCATCAGCTTTAAACTGGAACATGGACAATCCTGAAGAAGTCCTCTGCCATCTTGTTAGAAGTGCAAGCATGTGCACTGTGCAGTTGCAGTGAAATGGTTCTGTTACTACATCCAACATGCTTCCACATCTCTCTGAAACTCAATGTCATTGGATAGCATTACATCCTGAAAATATCCTAATCAATCCATAAAGTTTGTTCACATAATGGAAATAGACTGAAGATACAACCCCAGTTTAGACCGTGGAATTTATATTCTCTTAAGCTCATTGGACATTGGACAACCCAACTTCAAAGAACTGAAGTGATACGGTGTGGAGAGGATTGCTCCTCACTATTATTTAGGCTATGAGATCTAAATAAATAAACCTAAAAGGAAATAAATTAAATTAGGTAAAATAGAATAAAAAATTTAGTTAAATAAAAAAAAGGGAAATAAAATTTAAAAGGTGAAAAACTCAATTAAAACAAAATAAACAAAATGAAAGAAATGGAGTTAAATAAAATTAGATAAAATTAAAAAAATATAATAAAATATAAAATCAAGTCAAAATGAATGAAATTTAATTAAGAAATAAAAATGGGAGGAATTAAATCAGAATAAATAAAACAAAAAATAAAGTTTAAATAGAGTTAACTAAGAGTTATCGTGGCTCACAAATGCCCATATTTGAGTAAAATAATTCATGTGTAGATTTTATAATTGATATTGACCCCGCTGAGTCAACAGTGTTGACATGATTTCTGTTTTATGTCTAATGTTTGATAAAGTAACCTCTTAAAATGGTTGTGTGATAGATGATCCAAGGTAACACATTTAGTCCACAATCGATCGATTTTGAGACGATTTGATGATAAAAATATTAAATTAAAAGCTTACTCCTCCTTCCTGGTTGGGTTAACCCCGCACTGGATCAGCTGGAGTGTTTGTGGGGATCAGCATGTGCCTAAAGCGAGGAAGAGTAGCTCTTCCTCTGCTCACTGCAATCACTAAACAACATGTGTGAGAGAGTGTGTGGACATGTGCCATAGATATTCCTGTTTGCCACAGAATATTTAGTGGTTGTATGAGCTCTTAATTTACACATAAATAAAGAGCATGAGCTTAAGAAAAGGGACCTGTTGGGTCTTTCATGGGTTTATTGGAAATCAGTGAAACAAACCAAAGCTCTTGATTTACCAGTGGATCTACGTTCCTACCCTCACCTATGGTCACAAGCTGTGGGTAGTGACCGAAAGGCATGATTGCCAATACAAGCAGCCGAAATGAGTTTTGTCTGTAGGGTGGCCGGGCTCTCCTTTAGAGATAGGGTGAGAAGCTCGGTGATCCGGGAGTAGATTTGCTGCTTCTCCGCATGGAGAGAAGCCAGATGATGTGACTCAAGCATCTGGTCAGGATGCCTCCTGGACTCCTCCCTGGTGAGGTGTTCTGGGCATATCCCACCAGGAGAAGACCCAGGACTACATCTCTCTGCTGGCCTTTGAACGCCTCGGGATCTTCCTGGATGAACTGGTGAATGTGGCTGAGGAGAGGGAAGTCTGGGCTTCCCTGCTCAGGCAGCTGCATCCGCGACCCAGCCACGGATAAGCTACGGATGGATGGATGAATGCTAAAAGCGACATCTGTGTCCTCTCTTTGTTTTGTGTTTTCTAAGCATCCATCTCTAACACAATTCTACTCAGTAAAACTTCAAATCCTGTCATTCTCCAAATGTTGTCTGTTACAGATCTAATGACCGGGATAGACTGAAACAACCCCCTTCCTGCAAAAATGTCAAGTAAGGAATTGGGAGTGTGTTAACAAACATTTGTAAAGCTACTTTCTGTGTATGTTACGATATTAAAGTTACTATTCATTTACTACCTGACCAAAAACTAATGAGTCTTTTCAATGATGTGGTCTGACTAATGACTTAAACTGCTTCAAATGAAGGAAAACATTTTTGTAGAGATTACTGGGATTGGAAGTAGGTGGGAGTTGTTGATTGTAGGCATCACTGGACTGATGCTGATATTTTCTTTCACAACAGAGAGACCATCCTATGCTCCTCCGCCTCCTCCTGCACCCACAGCCGTAAGTATTCCTACATGTAGCACCAAATCTTATCCAAGTTAGCTTATGTTGCTGTTTGGTGGCTTAATTTCTATCACGTTTCATTTTACAGGAAATCAACATGTTTAAAGTCTGCAACCTGTATTAGTCATACAGACTTTTTCCTTTAGCCCAAGCAGGAATGCAACTTCATCAAATTTTACGTTTACCCAAGTTTTTATTGGTGTCTGGAATTCTTTCAGTTAATTTATTACATTTTTGGTTCTTAAACTTTTTCCTTTCTTCTTTTATGCTATTTTTCATTCATATTTCTGTCTCATTTGTTACCATCAGCAACTACCCAACACCACTGGGTTTGTGGGGTACAACCCATACAGCCATCTGGCCTACAACAACTACAGACTGGGAGGGAGCCAAAGCAGCAACAGTCGGGTAACGGTATGAAGATTAGCATAGAGAAAACAAAATATCTGAATATAAGCTCATGCGATATAGAAAGTACAACTTCTACACACCAGGACATAATAAAAATATCAGCTGACCTTTACTTGGTCTTAAAATTTGGTAAATCTAACTGTGTGAAAAAAGAACAACAAAACATTAAATATTCCCGATTTTTATTATTTATTTATTTAAAAAAGTCAAAGTGCTGAAGCAGTTTGTGAAATAAAAAAACCGAATCATTCACATGGTACATTCAAATGTGTTGACACAAAGCCGAGAAGGAAAGACATCAGAAATGATCTAAAAGAAGCCTTTTTTACTACCCATCGATTTGGGACGGGCTATGGCGTAATTTCCAAATTATTTGAAGTCCATCATTCTGCAGAGAGAAAGATTATTTACAGGTGGAAAACATTCAAGACTGCTTTCAATCTTCCCAGGAGTGGACCTCCCAACAAGTTCAGGCCAAGGTCAGACTGTGTAATGCTCAGAGAAACTGCAAACAACCCAACAGCTACATCTGCCTCATTTAGCATGAAAAATGTTGAAGTTCGTGATAATACAATTAGTAAAAGACTAAACAAGCATATCAGTACAAACACTTCCCACCCACTGTCAAGCACGGTGGTGGAGAGCTGATGATCAGGGCTTGTTTTGTAGCCACAGTACCTGGACACCTTGCAGTCTTTAGCCATTAGGCTCAGGTAAATAGAGACTACAGACACCAGAATGAACATTAACAGCTTTGCAGCTTGTTTTATGTGCAAGTGAATGAGAGTAGAAGTATTTTTGTATTTCCTCTCAAAAGGGAGACATTTTTATAGTTTGTAGAAGACACTGTAGAGTTGTCAGTGTGAGAGGTCTTCAATGTTCTTCAATGAGACGGAATCTGAAATGCATGTCCTCCTAAACTCCCTCGGCCGCCTCCATCGCAGTTCAGACTAGAAGTGCGTCCATCAGTGTCTGTTCAAACACCACCTGCCTTGCAAAGTCTGCTTTCCTGATAGCCATGTGGAGTGACCCATGCCTTCGGTGTTGCCATTAAGTTCCAGACTCGCTGCTTGGCATGAAATTTAGTCCTTGCATGCAAGCTGCAGTTGGCTGACTCAGATAAAGACATTAGGTCTTGCAGTGAGCAAATCTCAGCTTAAGTGATTTTTTTCCTTTTCTTTCCCACAGTCAGCAGTGTTTTAGTGTTCCCTGTAGACCTGACATATATGACCTTAAATTGTCCTTAATTAAATCATGTCAGCTGTGGTGACGTGTCTCATCACCCTTGCTTAGAAGTCGAGTTTAAACAGTTGCATGGATGCTTAAATGCGGCCATGCCTCAAGATGACTCTTACTCTTTCTTCACTAGAATTCCTCTGGAATAAATATCCCAAAGCCACCCAAGCCTCCCGATAAGCCCCTGATGCCGTACATGAGATACAGTCGAAAGGTACGTACACTGTGAAATTGCTGCCTTTTGCATCATCTTGGGCTCTGTTTAACAAACAGCAATGCTTTGATTTGAAGTTATCCAGTAAGTCCAGAGTCAGATGCGCATTTTGTACTAGACCTTATTCATTTAAGTATGAAGCCTGAACGTAAATAGGGCTGTCAACATCGTCATAGTGGGATTTATCAGCTTTGGAGATGGAGCTTAAAGCACACGGCCTCCTCTGGTTTGTGACCTCTCTGCAAAGAGATAACCACGTATAGCCCCTCCAACCCAACCCAACCCCACACCCATGTCTGGTTCTCATCACCAGGTTTGGGATCAAGTAAAAGCCTCCAATCCTGATCTGAAGCTATGGGAAATTGGGAAGATAATCGGTGGCATGTGGAGGGACCTCACTGATGAGGAGAAACAGGATTATTTGAATGACTACGAAGCAGAGAAGGTTGGTTGTTTTACAAGGGGGGTGTTTATGAGGTTTTTCCAACAGGTGACCAGTAGCTGTGTCCCTCCAGTCATCCTTCCTTCCTTTCTAACAGTCCTGCGTAAACCTCTTTTCCTAATCTTGTTGGAGCTGATAGAAACAAGGGTCCACATGTTGCTTTTGCTTGCCTGCTCTCTTTCCTCGTCATTCCTGTCATCTTTTCCCCCATAGATTGAGTATAATGAGAGCATGAAGGCCTATCACAACTCGCCAGCCTACCTGGCCTATGTGAATGCAAAAAGCCGGGCCGAGGCAGCTCTGGAGGAGGAGAGCCGTCAGAGGCAGTCCAGACTGGACAAGGGGGAGCCTTACATGAGCATTCAGCCAGCAGAGGATCCAGATGGTAAGGCCACTCAGCTGAGTGTTTTGTCTCCCAAGGTTTAGAGCAATGCAACAGAGCTGTAATTATAGCCGTTACCGTCTGCACTCCCGTTGAATGTGTCACCTTTTTACCTCCTGCACTGCTACAACAATCTTCAATTTCTGTAATCCTACATTTGTTATGTAATTTCTTATTTTATTTAAAAGAAAAACTCCACAATGGGACCAATATGTCTTTGTTTTGCAGCAGTGTTTAGATTTTGTAGGTATTCTAGGCATTGGTTTAGACATAATTACAAAATTTACATTCTTTTCTGTGTTGTTTCAAAGTCTGACGCACATACACCAGAAGAAGAGTTACACCCACCTCAAGGAAATGATGCTTGTCTGGGGCCTGGCTGGGTTACAATAGCAGTAAATGATGTGCAGGAAAACTAGAGATAAAACGGTTGCTATTTGGAAAACACCCCAGACCATAAAATGTTAATGCTGGCATCCCAGGTGGGTTATGTTCCGAACAGCCTGCACGTATGGCAATAATTAAATAAGATTTAGCTCCCCAGGTGGCTACATAGTCAGAGATTGAGTTTTATTAATAAAATCTTAGAGACATTCAACTCTTAATCTGCTGCTGTACATCAGATTGCTCTCTTCTGTTTCCACAAAGTGTGCTTTTAAAATGCATCTCTAAGAAGTCTGTTTATGTCTCAGCAGTAGGATTTTTTTTCTAATCATTCTAGTCATTTATCAGAATCAATCCCATGCATCAAGGTGGTGCTGTGGCATTACTTTCAAAACAGAAAATAAGCTGAAACAGAGACCAATATGATGAGGGATGGAGTTTGTAAAAACATCTACAGCTCCTCACATTACTGGGACTGCATCGGCTCAACAAAGTTCACGCTATCTTCAGAATCTATTACCCCCTCGACTGCTTCCTGTTGTGGTAACAGACACACATATATGTGCACCTTTGAAATCTTTAACATGGCAAATGAGATTCATTTCTGCTCTCTGGAAAGTTTCAGAACGTGCAAACATGTGCAGAGCAGCAAAAACATACCAGACGATACTCAGTGAGAGATTTCTTCCACAGCAGTTTGATGTATCACAGTGCTGGTAAATTCAAGCTCCATTTTCAGAATAGTTGGGAAATTTCCTAAAAATGCAACTAAAAATGAATCTGCAATTTGTTAAAGTCCAAAAAAACCCCCACATTATTCTTATTAAAGCTTTATTTAACCAGGAAACACAACTCGAGATATAAAATCCAAGTGTCCTGGCCAAGATAAGCAACTCAATTCAGCAGTGATAAACAGAACAATACACTGAAAACAAAATCAAATAGACATACAGATATGAAAGGGAACAACACAAGTTGAAATAACACAACTTTAAAATTCCAAGACTCATAAGATTTAACAGCATGATGATAAAATGTTAAATGGAGACAGATTTAGTCAAATATAACAGCTACAGCAGACCTTACTGCTTCTAATATATTTTAAGCTCTAATGAGAGCTGTTCTTTATTATTCTAGTGATGTTTTGCAGTTTAGTTTTAGGCAGACGTACTTATATTCTTTCTTTCTAGTACGGACAGTAGGGACAGATAACAGGATTATTTCACTGGAACCAAGACAGGACGTGCCTGCAATTTTTGGATGGATATAAATTTGTGGATAACTTGGGAGCAGGACAACAATAGATTTATAGATCAGAAAATTCCACTGTTTAAGTGAATAAAAGGGCCAAAAGAAAAACACATCCAACATAAAAATGTGGTATGCAGTTTGAGATCTGCGATGAACTTTAGTGCTCCATGGTAGACCATATCTAGAACGGTTAACGTTGCAAAGATGTGTGTATGTACACTGCCTGTCCAAAAAAAGTCTCCACCTGGATTTAACTAAGCAAGTAGTTGGACTGGATAAATACTAGATGGGTGGCAACAAGTAATTTAACCCCAACTGATGCAGTGAGCTTCTCATTTCTTAAGCAGCCATGTCACAAGACACTATCTGTGTTTGTGGAAAAGATGTTAGTCTGTTTCAGAAAGGTCCGATTAATGGCATTAAGCAGAGAAAACATCCAAGGGATTGGAAGTGAACAGCTGTGAAGCCGTAAGAAAACCATTAATTAGCTAGGGAGCATAAAGACTGGACTCTGGAGCCATGGAAGAAGGTCATGTGGTCTGATGAGTCCAGATTTACCCTGTTCCAGAGTGATGGAGCATCAGGGTAAGAAGAGGGGAGGATGAAGTTATGCAGCTATCATGCCTAGTGCCTACTGTACAAGCCTGTGGGGGAAGTCTATGACCTGGGGTTGCTGCAGTTGGTCAGGTCTAGGTTCAGGTCTAGGTTCAGCAACATTTTGTGTCCAAAGAATAAGGTCGGCTGAATACTTGAATATTCTGAATGAGCAGGTTATTCCATCTTCCCTGATGACATGGACATATTCCAAGGTGACAGTGCCAGGATTCATGGGGCTCAGATTGTGAAAGAGTGGTTCAGGGAACAGGAGACACCACCACCACAGAGTCCAGACCTGAACCTCATTTAGAATCTTTGGGATGTGAGCTTGAGACGGCTTTGTGCAATGGTCGGACTCTCCGGTCATCAACACAATCTTAGTGAACGATTAACGCAACTCTGGACAGAAATGAATGTTGTGACATGGCAGCCAATGGGTGCCATAACTGAAGCTAAAGGCGGTTCAACCAAATAGTGTCAAGCGTCACCATAATTAATTATAGTGGCAGCAAAAAGACTCCTTTTGGGATTGAAAGAAAGGCAAGATTTGATTCTAAAAGATAAAAAAACAGTTGTGAAGTTTAAAAGATAAAAACTTCTTTCAGTACGATAGGACATGGACTCAGTCTCAAGTCTCTGAATGGTGACATCGAAGGAAAGTTTAGAAGCTCTTATTTTGAATTTGAGAAGACCTTGAATTATGTTTTGTTATTTAAAACATAAAAACAATTTTTGGGCAATATAAGAAATTTACTTTAGATGAAGCTAGAATCCATGCTACTAATTTAGTCTGTTATTGATCAGCAAATTACTTTCTAATCATTCAACATAACATTGTAAATGCTCCATGGCATGATCTATTTATTTTTGCATTAACATGCTAAAAATGTGCAAAAACCTGTGAAAATGTGACTGCATAACAACAACGGTTGACAAATTCAGGCAGATGGAAGGCAGTAATCTCTGGCCGAGATCCTTCCAGGGGGAATTTTCTTCGGCTTTTTACTCTGGAGGCATTTCTTATATTAAATGACAGTATTACAAGAAACGAAATTTCATCCATCTGGACTGGATGCTTCCAGAGCAGAGTTGGGAAAACTAAGAAGGAGAGATGATCACGGAACCATCGTGAAGGAGTTCACTTTGAAAATGAAGCACCATTGTTGATGAATGAAAGTTGCAGACTTGATTGTAAAACATCTGTCCACACACGCTGAGCTGTAATTAACTTGCTGTCCAGCTCGCCTAACGATAACGGCTCAAGGATGTGTTTGGACATAATGGCATATACTTAACTCTCTTTAAATATTGAGCAATTTCCTCCTCGTTTGGATACAGGAGTCGTTGCATCATTCCGGATGCCTCGGAACTCTGACGTGCGTTTTTGACACGTGTAAAAATATTCCTGCAGAAACTGCAACAACCCAGATCTTTTTCTGTCTTCAGATTACGACGATGGCTTTTCTATAAAACATTCAGCCGCCGCTCGTTTCCAACGCAACCACCGTCTGATCAGCGAGATCCTCAGCGAAAGCGTGGTCCCAGACGTGCGCTCCGTCGTCACCACCGCTCGCATGCAGGTCCTCAAGCGGCAGGTCCAGTCTCTGATGGTACATCAGGTGGGATCAGTGCTGCACATAACTGCTGCGCTCCACATGGATGGGTTGTTTTTATTGGATTATTATTTAAAATCTTTGGTGCCTGTGTGTCTTGTGTTGCAGAGAAAATTGGAGGCAGAGTTGCTTCAGATTGAAGACCGCCACCAGGACAAGAAAAGAAAATTTATTGAAGCCACGGAGTCGTTCAACAATGAGCTCAAACGGGTACGGCATCTTTTACATCAGATTTGGTCATCGCTCTCTTGCACGCAAGCTTGACTTTGCATGTAATCTCCAGCACTGCTTATTACAGTCTCTGTTTGTCTTGCAGCCACCAGCTGCAGCTAATTCCACCCACATGTTCTAGCAATCAGAGAGCTGTCATCATTTATGACTTGTAGCATCCAAAATGCTGTAGCTGATTTAGGGGGAATGCAGCGTCTAGTGTTCACAACAGGTGGCGCCATTTATCTTGTGCAGAGTTTCCTATGATGCACGTTCAGGCAGGCTACAGACTTAAAGGAGGATTAACTGTTCCTGAGTTCTGTTCTTCCACTGATTCCCCTTTTTGGCTGTTTATTTTATTATTCATAGCTGTGTTGTATGAAGGTAGAGGTGGACATGGAGAAGATTTCTGCAGAAATTGCTGCAGCAGAAGAGGCTGCCCGGAAACGAATGGCAGAACGTGAGAAGGATGCAGGGGACCGAGGAGCGACAGAGGCCCCCACCTGTGTCTTAGCGGAGGAGGAAAAACACATTTGTGCAACACATGGCAGCAAGTCCGAGCAAAATTCTAGCGAAAGCAACAACAAAGAAGGCAAGGACGCAGAATCGCATACGCCAGGTCAGCCACTTAGCCCTCTTTTTTCCTTTGTGTCTCTTTTAGGACTTTGTGTTTTAACAGCGTTCAATTTTATGTTGTTGAAATACAGAGAAGCAGAAGGCCCCTGAAGAGCCCGAGCCACACCCTGGCAGCGAGGAGGGGGCGTTGGAGGACAAGGAGAGCGTCCCAGAGGGAGCCATGGAGGAGGGAACCAGTGACAGTAACACAGGCTCAGAGACCACCTCTGCCCAAGCAGAAGATGCCCCGACTAGCGAGCCATCAGAGGGGCCCAGCAGGGCCAGAGCAGCCCACTGACTTCAGCACCAGCCATTCTGTGAACTGTGAGGCTGTCTTTGCAGCCGATGGCCTTTGCTTACAGATATTGCACAATATCATCTCTGTTTGCCAAAGCGTGAGAGGAGCATTCGGATGAGCTGATTGTTTAAACAAGCCTGAGGTTACGCTTGAGCCCGAACACCCAGGCTCACAGAGACAAACACAAACAAACTAAAAATCTGCACTCAAAGTCGACAAGGTGACGACATGTCTGAAAACGATGGCTAATAAAGGTTGCCACAAAAGATTATGTTTCTGGCTGCATTGCCATTGGGATGAATGCATACGGCCTTCTTCAGCACACACTGATACATATCTCTAGCACTATGTCTGGCAGACAAACAAAATTGCTCAGTGTTATATTTAACTTTGTTCTTTGTATTGTAGTGCCATTGTTGCTTTTACCTTGTGCTGCATGTTGCAGTTTTTAGTTTTTTTTAAACAAGTTGTGAAGAATGGAGCTTAGGTGACCATCTCCTTGGTGGGAGAATATTTGTTTACTCTCTGTATAAGTATTACAGTGACAGTATTGTCTCAGGAGTTTGTAGTCATTAAATAGTGTTTAATTATAATTTTTATTTATTACCAGCATTTTTATTCTACGTGTGTTTTGGGTGCTCTAGGTGCCATCCCAGTTCCATCTTTGAGTACATCATGATCATTGATGCTGTACAGTGCTCGACTATGAGTGTTCTCAAGTTTGCTTGCTGTCAATCAAATCAAAAGCAGTACGCTTAGAACATTGTCTGTGTTATGATCCGTGTTCAGTTTTCAGCAGGAAACTTAAATGTACCGTAAATGTGTACACAGTGTAATAAAGTTCACTTAAATTGGACTTACATGTTGTAAAAGAGCTTGAACAGTCATGAACATGCAGTCTTAATATGAATTTCTTTTTGCATATTTATACCAATAAACTTTTCTACCGTGATTAAAAGACTTCACTTTTGTTGTTTTGAAAAAATCTTTAGTGTAAAGTAACTTTCCATGATTAGATATAAAGGTGTGAAGTACTGCCTCATCATAAGTAGCCATTTTGGGTGTCCATGCTGGAGTAAGTATTCTTCAGCCGACTTTTACTCCCACTGCGTACTTTTTACCCCGGAATAGCCTCGTTACTCCCATTTCATTCCGGCCTGTCGGTGTTAGAAAACACACACAGAGAACCTATCCAGATAAATCCCGCCACCTGGATAAAGGGAATTTCATTGTGGTTGGATGAGAAGTATAAACGTAAACCATTCCAACACCCTATTGGTTTATACGCAATGCATCGCACCTGCGTGTGATGCAAATCACGTGGCAGTCCAAAAAGGACACAGCAGACTTATGTAGCCTAGAGCAAACATGTCCATGGCAGACACAAGAGAACAGGTAACCTATAGGATCCCAAATTCTCAACATTACCATTTTACATTAACCCTTTTAAACCCTAGTATCTACACATCTTCATGTTATTTCTTTTGACACATCTAATTAGAGATGAATATCCAAGTATATATACAGTGAAAATGTGAAATTAATGGAAAAATATACCCTCTTTACATTCTAAGGCTTTATGAAATCATTAAAATGGTCAGTAGCTTCCAGGTGCTGCTAATCAAATGCACTGATTGAAGAGGCAACATGTAACAAAATTAAAGGTCGATGACAGAAAAGTGTAATAATTTACATAAATGAAAACTGTTTTCCATTGGTATCTTTACTAAAATAACTTTTATTCTCTTAAAATGAGCCATTTATATCTACTTGCTGTGGGTCCATGAATGTTATATTTTTTTTTTTCTTTTGCCATTTCTACTATGGTGTCTCTGAATGGACAAACAACTTTGTGTGTGAAGTGAGAACCCTCTGAAACTGCAGCACAAGCTTTGTTTGATAGCTGCGAGAGAACTGTTTAGGATAATAACACCTTAAAAGGACGAAAGAAGAAAACAGTGCACATGTACACAATGTGGTGCAGTCATCGTTGCACCTAAGGCCACTGGATCAACTCACATGAAAACATGTTAATGTCTGGAAGAATTTTGGCCATTGACAGCCACCATCCATTCACAACTGTGCATGGCATTTTAAATAGTTTCTATCCCCATCTTTACCACTAGATGTCAGTAATTATTACACACTGTACCTTGAACTGATCACAACTCACACTGAACATTATCAGTGAACTCCTATAGAGAAATCCAGGCCAGAAGTAGACCCTCTGACGTGGCTGAGGTGGGCTTTCTGTGTATGTCAGAGTAGAACAGATGACAATCTGACTACTTTCTTGTCAATGTCAAGAAAATCTGCAAGGACTTGCACATTATTTTGGGTGTTGAAACAGCAGTGAGATGTGACTTTCATGAACGAATCGATTCTTTGAACAGCTTTTAAATGAACGTTGAGAACCGAATCTCAGTTGTGAGTCGTTAGTTTGTGAGCCGTTGTCTTTACAAATTCTGACAGAGCCACCATCTGTCAGATGAATCGTGGTTTACATGCTGATGCTGATACAAAAAAACAGAATAACCTTGAGATCTCCAGATAAGATACTCTTAAACTTTAGACCCCCATCTAACGGCAACAGGCCAGGAAGCCATGCTGCATTTTTCCTCCAATGAGGTAATTATGTCTCACCACCTCAGCAATGGCAGCACCACAAGATGGCACAACACACAAAACAGCCGCCAGATTTGTCTATAAAAGAAGTTTTGTCAGTTTGTTGCTTTGCAGCAATGTGTGTGTGTGTGTGGTTTTTTTTTGTAAAGTTTTATCTTTTGACGGGTTTTGCAAGATGTGATCCAACTGGTTACTTTTAAATGTCTTCTTATACATACATACATTATTGTATATCCATTGAAGACCAGTCATTTCGGTTCCCCTCTCCTTCAACAATCAGACTACTAATACAAAAGTAAATAAAAGCAGAATTTGCACTTCCATCAATTTAAACTTAACATTTTCCTATTTTGCACTTCATAGGTGTTGCCTCTTTTCCCATTTATTTTATTTGCATTTGTACCAAGACGGGAGGAGAAAGACAGAAGAGAAAGAAAATCATCCATATTAAGAATGAACAAAAGAATAACACACTCTGGTGTGTTTTAACACAAGGTCAAGGAGGAAAGACATCAGAAGTGATCTTAGAGAAGCAACTATTGCTGCCTATCAATCTGAAAAGGATCATAAGGATGTTTCCAAACTAGTTGGAGTTGCCCAAACATAGCAGTAATTTATAAAATGATGACATTGAATTCACTTAGTTAACTAGAGAGTGCAGACATCAGTGCAAATATTAATAGCTTTGCAGCTTGTTTTATATGCAAATGACTGAGAGTAGGAGTATTTTTATATTTCCTTCTCAAAAAGGAGATGCTGTAGAGTTGTCAGTGTGAGGGGCCTACAATGTTCCTTCCCTGAGACTGAATCTAAAATGCATGTCCTCCTAAACTCCCTCGCCTCCATCGCAGTTCAGACTAGAAGTGCGTCCATCAGTGTCTGTTCAAACACCACCTGCCTTTCAAAGTCTGCTTTCCTGATAGCCATGTGGAGTGACCCATGCCTTCAGTGTTGCCATGATGTTCCGGACTCGCCACTTGGCATGTAATTTAGTCCTTGCATGCAAGCTGCGGTTGGCGGACTCTGATTTAAGGCAGATTTATGCTTGCGCGTCATCTGCAACCGCGTTATCGCCGTGGGCTCTGCGTAGCTCCGCAGAGGCTCGATGCGCACCCCTTCCAGACCTGACGTGCACATCTGCTACGCAGACGTTTGACGCGGAAGTTCCCCCTTGTTATTGGTCAGTTTGGGATCACGTGTTGCCGGATATCTGGATCTTCTCGCTGAATTTGTGTGGTAACCACCGTTTCTAA
>JBAMHW010000004.1:33352028-33362727 GCA_037177495.1 Rhadinocentrus ornatus
AGTTTATTAGCCAATACCACCCCTGCTGCCACCTTCAGGTTAGGAAGAGAAACTGCAACATGACACCAAAACGACGCTCGAGTGCGAAAGCAAACTCACCAGCATCAGCTACGCCGTCGCCGGCTGCACGCAGACGCCGCGCAAGCATAAATCTGCCTTAAGGCATTACGTCTTGCAGTAAGCAAATCTCAGCTTAAGTGAGATTTTTTTGCATTTGCAGTGATCACAATTACAGCAGGACATCTGGTAAGAACCAGATTATTCTTTAATGTGTTGATTTTTAAAAGCATAGAATAAAAAGTATGTTGTTTCCTTTTCCACATTACTTCTTTTTTCACATTGTAAGCAATCAGAATTTATGGTTCATAAACCATTTAAAAACAAGTGTGCAGAAATTTAAATGGTTGTACTTGCAGCATGTTTGTCCTTTGCACATTGGAGGTAAGGGAAGTGGGTAAGATAAGAAGGAATTGCTCTGATTTCCTGTTTTCAGCACACACCTAACTCTCTTTGTGCTTGTGCATGTAATAAAGTTGAGCGCAACAATCTAGAGCAATGTGGAAATCCTGATAGGAGATCCAAGCTTTGTGTTCTTTTCTATGATTACAGCCCCATGTGAAATTGTGTTATGATCAGATTTGATACTGCTTTAGATTAAACGTGAATAACCTGCTTCACATTGCAGCTCTGCTGGGCTTTGTACTCTGCGGTTTGCAGTGAAAGCTACAAAACCGCAACCACAGAGAGACAGGTGTGCAGATGCCTGTACAGATGGATTTCAGGAGGTATTTCTGCAGTGTTTCAGCTGCGTCCAGTAGTTAAAAAAAAAACTAAATGATGTAGCAACACGAAAAACCAAAAAGTACAACTTAATAACATACATTCATTATAACTGTTATGACACAAATGTGATTTCCCTAAATATCTCATTTTAATACAATTCATATTCTGTTTTACAACCAGCATTGAATCATGAGAGCAGGGCTTCTGATTAAAGCTCCTAGACTTTCACAAACAGCACAAAAACTATTTAATTTCATTTAAAGGATGTGTAGACGTGCTGCAAACTTTCTGCAGATATTGACTAAAACATCTCAGTTTTACTTGGAGTTTGTGGTTTTTGAATTTGTCACAAGGTTCAAAAGCTGAGGAGGGGAAAAAAGACATTTCCGTGAGGCTTTTTTAAAAAAAACAACAACCCACTATCAAACACAGACACTCTTCTCATCTCTTTAGTGGCTTCACTGCAAAATACACTCAAGACAACATGACAGCTGCCGGAGGTGAGTACTGTACGGAGGTGATAGTAAAGCATTGTGAGCTGCAGTGAATTAAGAGTGGCATGTTTGAAAGAAATGCAAAGTTCAAAGACAGTTACAGTTTATCAGAGTTACCCCATCTACCAGGGACTGATGTTTGATCGATTCTGTTACAGCGTCTTTTTTGAAGAGTGAAAGTCACGCAACAATGTACACACATGCGGCAACAAAGGCGTGCAGCGTGTGTTTTTAAAGAGAAGTTTTAGGAAGTAAAAATAGCCATCAACTAGCCAAAATTGTTCTTTAGGAAAGCAACATCTGCAGCTCAACGGTAGATGATAATAAATTACTTCATTTCTGTTACAGGAAATTTTTAGAGAGGAAGTTAAACAAAAGGAAAGTAATATATCACATTCCTTAAACCACAAGGTAATTAGATGCTTAGAGTTTTAAATACAAAGGAAAAATTACTTGAAAGGGGGCTGAAGAAGCCTCTGACTGAAGTTTTGTTTATGTGATATATTTTCTCCACAACCAGCTCCGTCCCTTGCACATACGCAGTCCTCTTTATTAGTATGTTCAGTTTTTTGTGCTACTGACTCTTTTTTTTAAGGATTCTTGGGTCCTAGGGGCCTATATTCAACAGTAGCTTGACAGGAAAGGGGGTTCAGAGAGAGCATGGAATGACATGCAGCAAAGGGTCCCAGGCTGGGACTCAAACTTGAGCTGGCAGCTGTAGCCTCTGTACATACCAGTTGAGCTAAATGCTTCTAAAGTTCAAATTTCGAATGAAAATGAAACTGCCCTTGAAGGGAAAATAATCTGCGTTGCAGCAGAAAAGATTTCAGAAGTTTGAGAAAAAAGTAACCCTGAGAAGCTCAATGGATTATCACCATGTGGGTTTGGAGCTCTTTACTCTCTGAAACACCTCGATGTCTGATCTGCCGTGCAGGTGTTTTCCAGCTTGGTGGTGGGGCGGCAGCAAACCACGGAACCGATCTCTGATTAATTCCCCACAATTCTCTTGATCTGTTTTTCAGAGTGCCAAAACTTTCTGCCAGTGATGCTGATATGGTTCATACATTTCAAGGTAAGAAAATCTCACATGTTGTGAATATAAATGATCACACATTGATAAAAATATGCAAATAGACAGCTCTAACCACAGCCTTCCCCTCAAAAGCACCGTTTCCTCAAAGTTAAAGGTGCACCAGAATCAAAAAGGCTAATAAAAGTTTTCAAGAATGCCTTAATTAAGATAAAGGCAGATCAAAAAATGTCTCCGTCAGGTAAGTGCACTTTATTACGACACAGCTGTGAAAAAGCCACCGATGAGCAGCAAGTTGGACACTCCACAGCTGCAGTTCTGCAATAAAATTTGTATTTACACCACCTTTAGAGTCGCACTATGGAACTTTTACTGATACTTTTTTAGTGATGCACCCCTAACCATGACTAATTTAACATCTATTTTGTATCCAGTCTGTTCTCTGGCCTTTCTCCAGCCAGTAAAAGCTGCTCTGATGTAGAATCTTGACAGAAGAGTCAAAAAAGGATAGATCTAAAATAGACAGATATTTTAAAAATAAATGAATTATAAAGTAATAATAAGTAATAATATATAAGTATATAGTGGTAAGTATGTATTAAATATTAAATATATACTGAAATTTAATATTATATAATAATAGAAGTAATAATAGTAACAATAAAGATAAATAAAAGTAGTTTTTACTTCTAAACATTTGCAAGCGCTGTTATGGTCTAAATCCAAGCAGGAAGTGTAAGATTGTGAAAGCTCTGCATGTAACCTGCCCATCCCTCCCATCTCTTTTCTTCTTCAAAGGTATTTTGCTTCAAAGTGGGGCAGTCATGTTTCCTTGGATCAACAGCTTTAAGGATGTCCATGGGACTGCATAAACCATAAACATATTGAGATGTTGTGATTGATTTTTAAATTGAGAAGGTATCATTTTAACACACTGTGTCTGATTACAGTGTGGCATGGCTGAAAAGGCAGAGAATATAACCACAACACAGTTCTCGGACTACAGCATCCCTGCCAGCGTAGATTATGACGATTTTCCCACAGTATGCACGAAAGACCTGAACCGGCAATTTCGCAGCTGGTTTATTCCGACTTTCTTCTCCATCATCTGCCTGCTGGGTCTGGCTGGAAACCTGATGGTCATCCTCACCGTCTTCTACTTCAAGCGACTCAAGACCATGACGGATGTGTACCTGCTCAACTTGTCCTTCGCAGACCTGCTGTTTGCTCTGTCTCTCCCCTTTTGGGCAGCCAACTCCATGGCGGAGTGGGTGCTAGGCGTGGAGCTGTGCAAGGCCATGCACACCGTTTACAAGGTCAGCTTCTACAGCGGCATGTTCCTTCTCTCCTTCATCAGCATCGACCGCTACTTTGCCATCGCCAAAGCTGTCACCGCTCACCGCCACCGCTCTGAAGCTGTGTTTTTCAGCAAGGTGTCATCAGCTGCCATCTGGGTGATGGCAATGGTTTTCTCCATCCCAGAAATGGTGTACACCAACATCAGCAACCAAACCTGCAGCCCGTATTCCAGCAACACTGACCATCTCCGTGTCAGAATCCAGGCCAGCCAGATTGTTTTGGCTTTTGTCCTTCCACTTGTGGTCATGACCTTTTGTTACACCAGCATCATCAAAACGCTTTGCCAGGCTCGAAACTTTGAACGCAACAAGGCCATCAGGGTGATTCTCGCTGTGGTGGCCGTCTTTCTGATCTCCCAGGTGCCTTACAACGTGGTCCTCTTCTGGACCACAATCGTCACAGCAAGAGGAGGAGCTAAAGAATGCGACTATGACAACAATCTCCTGTACGCCACTGACATCACGCAGTGTGTGGCTTTTCTGAGGTGCTGCCTGAACCCCCTCGTCTATGCTTTCATTGGTGTAAAGTTTCGCAACGACCTCCTGAAACTGCTGAAGGACTTTGGCTGCATGAGTCAGAAGACGTTCTACAGGTACACCTGCGGCAGGAGGAGGAGCTCTGGCCTCAACGACACAGAGACCACCACCACATTCTCACCTTAAACTGGACATATATATATATATATATACACATAGCATACAGTATATATACAGTATATATACTGGTATAAATATATATAGTTATATGTATATATATACATATATATACATGTATACATACACTCTGTGTGTATTGTTTATTTTTAAACTGAATACATTGAACTTGATAACAGAATGCTCTGGATTATTTTTTCTTTGGTTTTCTCATGAATTTGCTGTAAATTGCAATATTTCACTAGAATAGGATTTTTTTAAATTCAAACTAAACAAATAAAAATTGCTTAATATAAATAAAATATATTTCTGTCCCATTTAATTGCTCTTTTTTGTATTTTTATGCAGTTTTTTAGTAAGCAAACAAAAGCTTGATACACCCAAGCATGAAAAGCGAAGTTGTCCCATCCATGAGAAAATTTCCATGCAAATCAATACACTGATCACAAACAGAGAAACCAAATCAATCAAAGAAATTGCATGAACTCCTGGTGGAGGTGAAATATAAAGTAGTCACATAACTGGACAAAAATGTCATTTTAAACAGTTTACATGGTAAATCATTTAGTTCCTTTAATGGAGGATGCAGTGTTTGGTCACGAAGAAACAAAGAAACAAACAAAAAACAGAGCTGATGATTAGCCTTTCTTCGAAAAGAGTGACAGCCTGGACTTTATGACTTCTCATGGTGCTGTTATGATGTTCCCCATGTGGGATAATGGGCAGGAAAAACAAATTGATTCTAACCGGACTGAAATGATCCAATTAGGACTTATATGCTTACAGGTTGTTTGTGTCCTAATGATGTAAAACAAAATATAAACTTAATGTTTTAATATCTGATCATCTATCACCTCTTAATTAACATTAATTTTTAATAATTGTTTTTCATAAGAAGCACTTATTAATTTTGCTTTCATATTATTACATCTGTGTATGTTTGATTGAAGCACTTTGATCAACTGTGTTGTTTTTAAAGTGCTATATGAATGAAAGTTGGACTTAATAAAATGGACAGGTGTCAGTATTATCCAGTCTTTTTATAAAGACCAAATTAACCAGAACACATGATATACAGGAGACCAGCAAGTCAATTTTTTATTTATTTTCTTTATATTTTTCATATTTCATTCTTTGTTGGTCTAAAGGTTAAAGAGATGAACCTAGGTTCAAGTCTCCAGGCTGGCAATTGAGGTGAACCACTGAGAGCCCCTGAGAAATGTCCTTAAGCCCAACTGCCCCCTGGGTGCTGAAATGTGGCAGTCCACTGCCCTCTAGTAAGTCTACTCTTGTAAGATATGGATTCAATGCAGAGGCCAATATCCCAAATGAATAAAATAATATTATATCCTTCTATTCTGCAGAGGCAAGGTCCACCTTTTCTTTTTCTTTCTTACTTCCTTTCTTTATGTATATATATATATATATATATACTGTATATACACACACACCACCACACACACACTTCCTCCCACAGTCCAGAAACATGCATGTCAGTGAGTAATGTATAAGCCCGGTGCTGGTGTCCTGTCCAGGGTGTACAGAGACTCCAGCCACACCCTCCTGTAACCTCACACTGGAAAAAGCAGGTACAGCTGATGCAAGCCTGAGAAAAAAAAAAAAAGAAGTAGAATGTTTCACCTGAACCCGAAGTTGGATGCTGTGCTCACAGCTGAAGTATCCTCCCTCCTCTGCTGAATCACGATGTCTTAAACTTGTTAAGACCTGATGCAGCATGTTTAAAGGGCACTTTAGTTCTTATAGATTGAATAACCTAAAAGCAGTCTCTGTGCTAAATGCAAATAAAGAGGAATTTATTGAAACTCAACTAATGTCCACCTCAGAACTTCCAGATGTTCAAAGATGAAGATGTTTGAAACTTTAGAAGCTAGACAACATAAAAAAAGGGAGTGCTTCACAATGTAAGGAGTGTGCTCAGCGCTTGATGGCTTCTTTTTCCAGTGTGTAGAGCAGGATAAGTCTAAGGAACAGTCGCTCAGCTCTGTGAACATTATCACTCAGATGAAAAGGTTTTCTTTATTTAAAATTTAAGCTGTTTTAATCAAGTTTTCATGACTTTTATGTGGAAAGTGTTCAAAGTGTTGCAGTGCAGTGCACTTTGATCTCATTGCTGAATAGAAAGCCAGCCCTCCAGCCACACATATCAGCCTGCAAACATGACCTCATCAGCTGGAGCAGCAGGGATTCCTGATCCTCGCTGCTAATAGGCTGACAGGGGCGAGGGTTGGGATTTCTTCAATAAAAGCTTTCAATACACGTGAAGCTGAACCTCAGCATTAATGCAGCAGGACCTGACGTAAGGCAAAGACAAGGTGAGACCGTTTTTATTCACTTTGTCTAATGGGGGTACACGTACCCTTTGCTATGCTTGGAGACACTCCAGGGGGTCCGTGAGAAAATCAGAAAAGATGGATAACTTTTATCTTTTGTATCTGTCTTACTTTAAAGATGGGACTTCACTGTGTATGAGGTGATTCAGTTCAGGTGGTCAGGATTTATATTATATATGTATATACATATGTACATTTCAAATAACTTCTAGATCTTAAAAGGTTTATTATGTTGATACTGGATTTTTCAGCTCCAGATACCTGTGATTTAATATTTTGTAGATCCATTGTGATTCATGCGGCAGTTGCTGTGCACATGTAAATAAAAAAAGTATAATAATGTGTAAATATGTAAAAAAATAATAATAAATGAATAAATATCTAACAAAAAATAAAATAAGTAAAAAAATATACAGTTAAAAATATAAATTAAATATTAACATATAAAACACATGTAATATGTATGAACTTAATAAAATGAACAGAACTATAACAAACTAATACAGTATAAAAAAAAAGTTGATAGAAAACAAGACATTTATTTATAAAATTTCTTATATATTATCAAAATATATAAAATAAAAAGTTAAAGAAAGTATTTAAAAAAGAAAATATTTAAATAAATATAAAATTATGTCAATGTGTTGAAGCTGCAGTTATTTTCACCAGAAATTTAAGGTTGTTCGTAATTCGCGTTCTAAAAGGATGTTCTGTTTGTGATTCTTTGTACTGAAACAAAAGTTGGATTTTTTTTTCAGTATTTATAAGTTATTATACTGTTATTTTACTGGTCCAGTCTACTGGAAACTAGATTGTAAATTACCCAACCATTATCAAACCATTAAGTGAGCAGGGAATTAAAAAGCTTCTTTAGTAAATGTTTTTATTTTCTCAGATAAATAAATTTTAAATGATCTAAAATCTACTTCCAACTCTGCTTGTCAGTTTTGGCTGTTGTAGGGAAAACATTAGTGTTGTCATGGTAACAGTAACCCATCTGCGTGACTCATTGAGCACCACACCTTGTCTGAGAAGCAGACGGGACGCAGTGTGATCCGATCCTCCTTCACGTCCTTAGTTAACAGCTATTCATGCTGATATCAGCGCTGACACGGATCATTAATGTATCGTTACTCATCAAGCAGTCTTTTGAAAGCTCAATGTTGTCTTTCACAACAGCTTCCGACCTTCATCTATCTACGAAACAAAAGGTGTCGGATATTTAAAAAAACTCATTTTTATGACTTTTTAACTTTAAAACACAACTTTAAAGCTGCAGCACAGAAAAAAACATGGACAGAAGAATGAAAAACATCTAAAACCAGGCAAATTGCTTCCTAAAATTTAATTATTGAAAGTATCACTTGAAGATTTAAGTGATTTTACAGCTGAGCTTTTACCTTTTTAAATGTCTCTTTTGTAGCTCTGTACAGACAATGCAACAGGATAAATGGAAAACGTGCTTGGAACAAAGACTGATGCCTTTCTTGCTTTTTAGAAAGATAACGATGTCTAGGTTAGTTAAGAGAAGTAGCTTTAACTGCAAAGAAGACCAACCAACCTTTATGCAACATAAATAACGTTGACATAATTAAGCACAAATAGCTGCTTCACGCTTGGCTGGAAAAAAGTGAGAACAATCTATGCAAAACCAGCTTTAAATGGCAGTGTTTGCTGAGGATCATTAAAGGCCAGTTGCAGTTAATAAAAAGCCAGTTTAGGTGGAGATGCTGAGCTGGTGAATGCCAGAAAACTAGCATCAACTTGTGTTGGACAAATAAAATATGACTGCAGTGAATTTTTGTGCCAACTTGCACCAGCGAATTAAAGGTCAAGCTTCTGATTGATGTTTTGTGCAGAGAGAACAAAAACCAGTGTAACTGACTCCTGTCCTTTGTGTCTTTGTCTTTGGCAGCTTTAGAAAAGAGCGAGCGCCCTTAACATGATGCCTACAACTAAAGGCATGTCCCAACTCATACCCAACCATGTTCTGAGGGTGGGTCAAACCATCCGCCTGGACCCGGTGCAGGACCTGGTCACTCAGCACTCCAGTCTCGCAGAGTCCAGCAGTCACTGCGAGGACTCTGATCTCGAAATTTCCCTGGAAAACCTCAACCAGCTTATTCTGGAACTGGATCCGACTTTTGAACCCATCCCGGTGAAGAAAAGCCCAACGAGCATCAGTCCTACCGCAGGTACAGAACGTGTCTTTCAGCATCACTCAGGCTTGCTGTTCGATTAAGGATTTCTGACCTCATTAAGTTCTCAGGAGCCAGAATTGAAATAACAAAAAAAGAGCAATTCATAAAGTACGTTGTCTGTAACATACGAATCCAAAATAATGACAATATTTAACATTTCAAACAGCACAAGTGTAGAATTTAAATAAAGGGATTTAAATAGCCTATTTAAAAAGATATATAAACAAATTACTTTCACAAGGTAGGGGAAGAGGGACTCAAACATGTACTTTAATGTACATATTAACACAACATTTCTTAAAATGTATAATTGCATTAACAAAAACATATACAGTTGTTTCTATGCTGATATGTGATATAAATATATGATGTTATCTTTCCTAATTCTGATTTACAATCTGAACAATTTGTTCAAAATAAAGATCAGCATCATCAAAACTAGAGCTGATTAAAAGACAGCCTCAGGCCTTGAACATGTTCTCGCCCTGAGACAGCTTTAATATTTTTAATCATGTGATAATTGCACCGTTCCTGCTGCTGGAACTGTAATCACACCCTGCTGATATAAAACATCAAGGCGGTGTCCTCGCCCCAAACTGCTCGCATCTCAAAGTGTGTACAAGTGGCAACAAAGGCAGAAATTTCCTGTTGCTTGTTGTTTGCTGCCATCTTTTCACGAAAGCGTTGCAGAAGTTAAAAAAAGTCTTTAACAATGATGAGAGGTCGTTTTCATCTACGGTAAAAACAGCTTCATGAGTACTTATTTCCTATTTTTTGCAAACTATAACATTTCCCCTAGAAACAGATTTGCAGCACCTACATACTTTCAGAGGGTTTTGTCACGTCTGTATGAGAAGTCAGTTTTAAATGAACCTGCTTTCAGTAGCTGCCTGTTTCACTCACACACTGACTACAGGTTATGATTTTTCCCAGAGGCATAATCTCACCCAGCGCACAACGAGGCAGACACATCCTAAGTGTGTGAACAAGCCGAGACTCATCTCGAGTATTAGGTGTTATTGCAACAGCAGAATTATACAAAAGCAATTGGTTGGATATTTAACTCTGAGTATGCTCTAAGCATGTTCCTGCACGAGAAATTGAGTCTTTATCCGGTAACTTTGTGTTTGTATAAGAACAAGCCCATTTTATTTAAAGGAAACCAAAGTCAAACAAGCTTTGGGATGAAAGACTGTGACATAGAGCGTAGACTTCTTGCAAATAGGAAAGACTGACATTGCTGCAATACACATCTTCAGTATTATTTCCTCTCATCTGCAGACTCGCTGTGCTCAGACGGCCCAGATGACAACTCCCATTGCATACTGATTCCTAGAGGATGTTCTACCAGTTCGTTGCCCACAGTGAAACCATCTACATCACCCAGCATCCCCATCCCTACTCAGAGCAGCGTCAGCTGCAGTCCCCAAGGCACGATGGTGTTCTCCTGCTCCCCGACATCCTCCCTGCCTCCGCTGCCGTTTGGAAGCGCGCCCAGGCGAAATCCATCATCCAAGCATGACTTCTCACAGGGATCCCTGCGTTTGTCGCACTCCAACAGGAACAGCGCCACCTCGCTCCTCTCCACCTCTACATGCTCAGACACCAGCTACATCCTCGGCAGGTAAACTCACAAGAAAGAAACTCCTGGCCTCAAACAAGAGGAAAATACGTGTTTCATGTCTGCCACTGTTTAGAATGAAGGATAAAGTCACGTCATCATCATCAATTCATTATTTATTATTTATGAGCATAAATAAAATAAAATAAAATAAAATAAAATAAAATAAAATAAAATAAAATAAAATAAAATAAAATAAAATAAAAT
>JBAMHW010000004.1:33369715-33381899 GCA_037177495.1 Rhadinocentrus ornatus
GTTCTTAGCTGACAGGAGGCACCCGGTGTGGTCTTCTGCTGCTGTAGTCCATCTGCTTCAAGGCTGGACGTGTTGTGATGTTCTGCATATCTTGATTGGAACCAGTGCTGATTGGACATCCTGTTGCTTTTCTATCATTTACAACAAGTCTGCCCATTGTCTTCTCACCTCTGACATCAACCAGACATTCTGGTCCAGACACCTGCTGCTCGCTGGATATTTTCTCTTCTTCAGACCATTCTCTGGAAACCCTAGAGATGGTTGTGTGTGAAAATCCCAGTAAATACTCAACAAACAACAACAATGCCACGTTCAAGGTCCCTTAAATCCCCTTTCTTCCTCATTCTGAAGCTCAGTTTGAGCTTCAGCAAGTCATCTTCAACATGTCTACTGAGTTACTGCCATGTGATTGGCAATTAGATATTTGTGTTAATAAGCAACTGAACAGGTGAACCAAATAAACTGGCTGGTGAATGTATATCATATTGGTAAAATGAAACAGAAGATTACTTGATTAAAAGTTTTATAATTATAAACAGGTAAAAAAAGTGCAAAAGTGAAATATACTCTGACAGGTCACTCACACTGTAAATCCTTATATCCAGCATCCTTACCCTGCTCTTCCTCATCCATGCTGCTGTAATGTGGACGTAATGTGTTTTTCATTGTCTTGTTAAAAACTGCATGAACATCCCTGGATGAGATGTGGCCTTGAGGGCAGCATATATTGCTGTAAAATTTCTTTCTTTCTTATCTGGAAATGGACTTTACCAGGAGCACAAAGCCCAGCTTGTTGCTGAACATTGCTTTCATTTAGCTCTCAGCTTCATACTGTCAGTAACAAATTAAATTATTTAAAAAGTCTTTTGTACATATGCATTTATTACTGTCAACTTTTCTGGATTTGCGTTTCTAAAATCACCACAGTGAACTGATTGATGCTTCATTTGTTTAAATTTACTGCAGATTCAAATTTAGCCATTCTTTATTTATTTGTTTTCTCCTCTTTTCGAAGCTCGCAATTTTGTGTACCTGAATGCTGTTCCCACGGAGATGCTGACGGGGCCCTGTGCAGTGCAGAGGGCGGTGTCCCTAACACTTGAAAAGGCCCCAGCTTCTTTTGCACCTGCCATTGTCAACCTGAAGGTGTCTCTGAAGGGTGTAACGCTGACAGATATCAACAGGAAGTAAGGAAATACACATCCTGTCAGCATGCTGCTAAGATTTCACTCACTCTTAAAGCAGATTCATGCCGGTGGCAAGATGTGGTGTTTTGGGTTGCATTTTCTGAAAACCATCCCTGTGTTTGCAGGTTCTTCTTCAGACGCCATTACCCTGCTCACCTGCTGAGCTACAGCGGCGAAGACCCGGACAACCGACTGTGGGTTTATATGCACACAGGTTTATTTTGACAATGACACTTTTTTTTGCAAATTCTTACAATCTGTTTCTTTTCTCATGCAGATGGAGGCGAGGTTCAAGTTTTGGTGCAAGGTAATCTGCACTTCATATCTGTTATACCTCACATGAGAAACTCTTTCTTCCTGTTCATCTAATGTCTAGTGTCACTGTCACCCCCAGGATGTTTGGCTTTGTGGCAAAAGGTGTTGAAGCCAGCATGGAGAATGTGTGTCACGTTTTCGCAGAGTACGACCCGCTACAGCCATGCAGCAAAGTTTCAGAGTTTATTCAGGCTGCCATAGTCAAGCCTTAAATACCCACAAGCTCTGGGAAGCTTCTGCTGCCTGATTCACACTACACTTTCTACAAGTTACCGGTCTAATATGGTGGAAACTATCAGTGTCTTAACTGCTGCTCCTGTGTCTGCTGATGAAATGCCAGAAAAACAAAGTAAATGCAAAGACTTGTTGCATGGTCAGATGACCAAATTCATGTTAAAAAGAGCAGAAGTTCAGCTTAAACAGCTATAAAGTATAAACAGAACTGACATATTGAATATATGCAGCTTTTTAATGCAGCATGTTACTGCAGAAATCTGAAGTTTAAAACATGTTGAACTCGTTAATTTGATGGATTTCCTGATGCTCAGGAATCTGCACCTGCTGATGATAGAAAATATATTCCTGAGGGATTTAGACTTGAAGAAAAGCAACAGATACGTCCACTTATTTCACGGCAGAACCGAGGCAGGTTCCCTCGCTGTATAGTTCTGTTAGAATGTATTTATTGTACTGATCTCTGTAAACCCATAGACTTATAGGTTTGTCTGATATGATGAATAAAATATGTTGTCTTGTAGCTGTTCTGTAGGAGGAAATATGTGGACCTCAAAGCGAAATTGTGGTCAATTTGCCTTGTGACTTTGAGGATGAACAGAAAAACAAAAACAGCCTGTATGTGTTTCTTCTTTATTTCAAATGAGAAATCTTTACATAAAGGCATACAGCTTTCTTCTGGAGTTACACAGCTCTCAAAATAAAGAGTGCTTTCTGGAGCAAAGCAAAAATCAAGCACAGAACTGCACAGATGGGACAGCGTTAAATATTCTCAACATATTTTTTTGAGGGGCCCAAAAAGCAATGTTCAGTGGTACATCTCTGGTGCTCAACTCAAAACTTAGCAGAAAAACTCTATCTAAGCTGTAACAGGCAGCGTGAGTTACTCTACCCGAGTGGCGTGTTGAGGATTTACTGCAGTGGTAAATATTCACAAACACTGCTCTCTTCTGGTGAGAACAGGGAAGCTCAGCTCTCTCAAACCAGAGGTAAAAGCCTCACCGCTGTTAAAAATCACAGTGAGTCGTGTACATTACAGCTAACACCATCAGTTCGAGAGCCAGTTGCACTGACAAAATACCCTCAAAGCAGATAAACTCATCTTACTGATGTTCTTCTAAGTGCCGTCTGTGTTTGCAGTGCAATGCATCAAGGACTTGGTTTAGGAAAAAGTGGCTTAAGTTTCATGTCTTATAGTTTCTCTTGGTAATCCAAGTGCTGTTTAATGAAATACAGCAAGATTAAAGTAAAAATTGGGACGATGTTAAAAATGCAAATTTAGTAAAATGTAGCAATTCTTAAATTTACCCCCTTTTTTTTTTACTGAGCCCAATTATTTCATGCTGTCATGATGTTTGTTCATATATGTTCATTTAAGCATTTTAGTTTAGATAAGAACTGGTAACAAGATAAAAATTATATTATTTCAGACAAGTGATGCCCACAGGTGACTGTAACCATGGTTACGATGAGGATAAAAGATGTTCAAATGATCTCCAGAATGAGACAGTTATTGAAAATAAAAAAAAACAGTGTTCTTCAAAGAAAGATAGGAAGGGATTAGCATATTGCTCCATCTACGGTGCAGAATATCTTAAAAGAATTCAAGCAATCTGGAGGAATTCCAATGCATAAAGGACAAGGGAGCAGGTCTAAGCTGGACACCCTGATCTCTGACCCCTCAGACGGACCTACACTAAGAACCATAGCTCATTAACAGCTGATAGAACCACATGAACAATGATTACTGTGGAAATCTTTGTGAAGCTCTACAATACAGAGTTACATTCACACATGTCACGTCAAACTTTACTGAACGGGAAGAAGCTGTATGTTTACCTGGTCCAGAGTCCCAGAGGTGGTGTTGATTTCTCTAGACTCAGAGGCAGCTGGGCTAGACCATTACACAGTGGAATCCTGGATTGTGGTCAGACCAAGTAAGATTTCAAGATCTTTGGTGAAAAAAATGGGTCAGATAGCAAAAAGGAGCATCCAAAATGTTGTCAGCAACAAGTTCAAAAGTCTGGTTCTGTGATGTATGGAGTCAGATCAGGGTTAGATCAGGGTTCTGTGATGGTAGGGTTGGATCAGGATTTAATCAGGGTTCTGTAATGGTGTGGGGTCAAATCAGGGTTGGATCAGGGTTATGTGATGGGATGGGGTTGGATCAGAGTTCTGTGATGGTAGGGTTAGATCAGGGTTCTGTGATGGTGTGGAGTTGGATCAGGGTTAGATCAGGGTTATGTGATGGTATGGGGTCAGATGTTCTGCAGCATCAATGCAGTGAAGTTCACGGGGATTTTAATGCAACCTATGCTGCCTTTAAGGCCACATCTTTTTCAGGGACATCCAAGACGTTTTCAGCCACATTCTGCACACAATACAGCAGCATGACTGAGGAATAAAAGGACACGGGTACTAGACCAGGGTCTGCAGTCTTATTTAAAATATAGAATGTTGGAGAATTTAGAAAGTTTTTAGGACGTGCTTGGTGGAAGAATGAAACAAAATAAAACCTAAAATGCATAAATGTTTTTAAATGTTGGGAGAAGGAGTTGACAAAAAAAACAACAAAAAACATTAAAAAGTGGTTAAAGTTTGCAGGGCTGAAATGCAAAAATAGATGCATATTCACAAATTAAAATAATTTAATGAAATAAAACATAAAACATTTTGGGGTTTAAATTACCAAATGAGATAACACTCACCAATGTAAGAATAAATCCCTTTCTTTTATTGTCCATACTGTCCCCGCTGTGTCTGATTTGTGGTTTATTTGATAAACGTTTTTAGATAGCGGCAAAAGCCAACTGGAAGGTTTACACATAAATAATTTTCATACAGTCCTTTACTGAAAATCCACCAATAAATTCACCCTCACTTCAAGCAGCTGGTAAACATCTGCTTCCTTTTATCTCTTTAGTCTCCTGCACTGCAAGTGTTAATCAGAATTAAACGCTAATATCATTAATATAATCTCTTTTATTCAGTCTGACTATGCTTTACATTTTAAATCCTCTGAGATGTAGTTTTCTCTCTGGCACTTTAAAATTTAACCACATAACTTAAAAACACTTCATGTGCCAGAGTCCAGATCTTGATGAAAAGTTCAGTGAATGTTGCATTTAAAGCATAATGGAAATGGATCGTAGTTTCCCAGGCATCGGCATCCTCCGAGACACTGGTTACCACAAACTGCTGGTAGCCTGCGGGACCTTTGCCTGAACACTGGTTGTCACTGCGCGATGGTTGAAATGCTGCGAGACCTCTTCATGATGAGACGCACCTCCACATCGGGGAGGCTGTCCTGTTTGGTTTGGGCGCACCCCTCGTCCGCTGCAGCCATGTGCAGGTCGAAACGCAGTGACACAGATTTCTTCCGCAGCTTAGGATTCCCTCTGAAGAAGGAGCCCTCCCACTGCTTTATCACCTTGTCAATTTTCTCCGTCCTGCAAATGAGCGTCATGGCAATGAAAGGTCACTTCATACGCAGGATATTTGGACAATGGAGGGAAAAGAAGGAAGAGGGTGTGGGACTTGACTGGATGCATTAAACATGAGTTTCCTTTTTCTTTTGTTTGCACATCCATGTAGAACGTGTTACTCAACAAAGATCTGGTTTTTCCTTTGAAAGTGAATGTTACACATAGCTTGAAAAATCACAATGAAAACAGTGAGCTGGAAGCTGAACTTCATTAAAAATGATGCAGTGCTTCATTTATATGACCAGAAATACAGACTTTACCTCTGCAGAAAAGGTGTCACTGCACAAAAGAAAAGTGGTATAGTATACATCCCAGGATATTTAAGGTAAATTAACGAGGAAGATAATCTTTATTCCTGGCCTTCATGTGGCAATCTTAAAGATTTTTCTCCAAACAAATGTCTGTTAACCCTTAAAACTCTGCTAGATCGCCGCGCCCCTGAGCGGTACCACTTATATTATCTGCAATTTCTCTGGAATGTGGTGTCTTCATCCCATCCTGCTCACAAAATTACAAATCTACTGTTTCTGTAAGAGGTTGCAGATCATATCCTACAGAGGGAACAAATCTTTAATGACCTTGCAGATTTATCTGCAGAGACTGAGTTCTTATTTAGACACTTTAAGCCATTTTTATTGTAAACTAGTTGAACCACGAGCCCCAAGATAAGATGACTTAGTGATTAATTGTGCGACGTATAGGTCATGCTGCAGCATCCTCTAAATGTAAGGCTGAAAAACTGTCAGAATCGTCATAAATAAGAAGGATAAAATGTCTTTTGGTGATTCACCGCTGTGACAATCCAGCTACATATCCATATCCATACATACATTGCATGTTGACTAAACCCCTACTTTAGGCTATCGGGAGCTGTGTATGTCAATCATTTGGAGCCACACACAACTGTTCAAACCTGTTTCACTGCATGTGCAGATTTTCTCCAGATTAGGCTTTTTGGAACAACTCAAGAACATTTCAGCAGGAGCTGGGAGACAGAGTTGGAATAGCAAAGGGGTCCATCAGCCGTGCTCTCCTATGAGTCAGGGATGCTATAAAATAACTAGACAAACAATACATAAAGTTTTTACAAACAGCTAAAGAACCAGTTGCAGTCAAGATGGGATTTTATAATATGGCAGAGATGCAGCAGACTCACGCACTGAACATTGGAGAGCCCTCGCCAGATCTATTCTCATAACAAAACCAAAAGCAATATAATTCCAGAAATGTCCAACTCATCTGACTTGGTACACATTTTAGTGATTAAACTTTTCTACAACAGTGTCTTTTTATCATTATGATTAGTTTTATTAAGAGATGTAGGGTATGTCCTGGTTATAAACCCCCAATTATTTTCCTCATCTCTCGCTAACCTCTGTTTGTGTCTACATATAGCCCTTCTGTCTCAGGAACGTTTGGTCTTTACGGGAATTTACCTGCAAATTAGGGGTCAGCTAACACATCCTTTTAACTTACAAGGAGGTTTCATTCATCAGTCTAAATGAAAAGATTAGAGGCTAAGAAAACAAACATGAATCTGATGTAGAAATATTTAAGAAACAACTTAAAAGAGACTTTAGGAAAATTCTCAAGAGGATACTGTTGAACAAGGCCCAGTGTATTAAAGTCCTAAACGTGATGTTTTTAAGTCTAATAGTTTAGATTTCTTACTTATTAAGCATTTGATTATATGGCCTAAAGAAAACCCAAGAAAACTCTGAGTGCACAAGATACATTTCATTTACTCATTTTTGTTATTTCACATGCACATTTTTGTGAATTTGTGTGTGAGACACAGTAGAAACGGTAAATATAAACTCAACACAACTTTGCAATTTGCAAAGAAAAACTGAGGCAATGACCACAACAATAGCAAAGTCTTGTAAAAGAGCAATCAGCTGCCTTCGAATCTGATGTGATTATGAGTGTGTTTTCTTTGTGTGTGTGAGCATGTGGCTGGTAATACCTGAAGCATGAAAAAAGAATTCCACCCACATCATGTATAACAATAACAGGTGTCACACCCTGAAGTCTGCACAACAGTTGGGTTCTCCACATCAAAGACCAGACATTACAGGAGGCAAATTCCCATGCAACGCTGTAATAAGTTACTCATGGGAACCTGTGGGGACAGCTAAATGTTTTATGGTGTGTGACTTGTTGGACATGGAGAGGAATTTCCTTTTGGAATTTGCAAGCCTTGTACCAGACATAGTTGGGGTGGGGACGTAGATGATGTATCATTATGATCTAATGACTCAATAAAACACACATGGTTTTAATGCCTGAGAGACCTGTTGAGTTTTCAGGAGGTAAATATATTTTCAGGTAATTTATCTGCATAATATAAAGCAACATATTCTTAAGTGTTACAATTACTGCTTGCTGACAGAAAATTCTTACAAATCAGACTGAAGCAGAGTTGCTGACTGCGAGAAGATCAATACTTACTCAATGGTGCCGTGACCCTCTGCACTCTCCCTCACCACATTGCCCTGAAGAATCTCCTGAGTCTTCACCGTGGCGATAGGTGAGTCTTTATGCTGCTCTGGCTCTGCAAGAAGACACTCATGACACAGCACAACAAGACATTGCTGTAAAAAGGTTGTCTGTGTGTGTATGTCCTACCTGTAAGTATCACAAGGCTTTGCTGTCTGTACAGCACTCCTTTCTTCACTCCGTTTTCAGAAGGGAGGAGTGACGGTATCTCAGGAAGGGGTTCAGACTTGGGTTCATCTGGAGTAACAGCTGGATCACTGAAGTCGCTCTCCATCCCATTTTCCTTATGCTCCACTACAGGAGACCTCCAGGGCTGCAGACCCATTGGCTGCTCATGACGACCCATGTACCTGTAGACACAAGCACATCATGCAGAGGAATGGCAACATAAAGTAAGAAATTACTAGAGAACAGTGGGCTTCTGCAGAAACTTTTCCAGTTGATGTGGTTTAGCCTAGTTTGAGCAGATTAAAAATGGTTGAATTTATAAAGTGTCAGCTAGATGAACAGGATGTTGGACAAAGAGTTTTCAACCGCAGTCAAGGGAGCCATTATTTTGTATGAACGGTGCCAAGTTGGATGAAAATGCCATTTGCAGATGAAAACATCACTTTCCTCCACCAGGCTGTGATGTTTGTTGTTCTCTGATTAACATGAGTTCCAGTGTTGTTCTGCCAGACATTCAGTCACACTGTTTACTGGTTTCACAGTAAATATTACAAAAATGTATGTATTTTTGCTTGCTTTCATATTGTTACTGTTCCTTTTGCTTTAAAATAGTTAATCCTGCATATTTAGACATCTGGCTCTTCTTTATATAATGCCCCCAAAATATTCATTTATCAGAAATGATTCCATGAAAATAAAAAAAAAAAGATTCCACACAGATGAACAGATCATATAGTAGATTTCAGAATCACATATTTAGGTTAATTGGTCACTCTGGATTCTCCCTAGGAGTGAGTGTGAGTGGTTATTTGTCTCTTTGTGTTGGCCGCGTGATGGACTGGCGACCCTTCCAGGGTGTACCCCAACTCTTGCCTGCTAATTGCTGGGATATGCTCTAGCTTCCCCACGATCATTTTCAGCATGATGCTGTAGCTAAAGTGACTTGCAGACCTTCATCCTTCTGTTTGTGAAATGGCTGCATGAACATTTAATTATCAGTAGCTTTTAAATGTTGACATGTGTATGAACTTACACCAAAAACAATGAGCGGCCTTGTGTGAGGCTGAAACAAGTGGCAACACATCTAGATGTAAACGAACTTGTTCAGCAGCTAGTAACGATCGTAGTGCGGTTTTTGTATTGAAACAACTCTGTTTCTCTTGTGAGTTAAGATGTTGAGTTAGTAAGGACGTTTCTCTCTAGCGTGTTTTTAGACATGTTCTTAACAAAGTTTACTAGTGAGAAAGCTGAAAGTATAAGAGTAAACAGCTTGGCTCCTCCAAACCCCAGTGATGTGACATGCACATTACCTATACACATACTAGGGCTGTTATGGTGATACACAGAGATCCGTACAAGGACCCCTTCTGTTCTTTATACATATGCTTCCTTTAGGCAATATCACCGGGTAACACTATCATTGTTGTGCAGATGACCCTTACTCACTATATATAACCAGTATCTGAAGATAGAAGCTGTCTCAAAGACACAAAGATCTCACTGACTCAGACCTATGTGTCAACATTGTTTTCTACTTTTGATCTCAGGAAAAACAAAGACCATAGTTTTTGGTTTTTGGCAAACCAGGAACTGACTAATGACGACTCAACGCAAACCAGAAGTCAAATTTGAATTTCATGGTGGAAAGTTCTGAGTAAAGTCACATCGTTGAAGCCCCCTCCCCTCCTTCCTCCTCATAAAGTATTTGTGGTTTATAAAAGGCCAAATGACTCGTGTCCTTTTTTGCTGCATGTAGGGGTCAGAAAAGGACACCTCTGTGGGTCATTTTTAAAAGTATTAACAAACAATCTATTTGCTTGTTTTTAACATCAGACTTGTTGCATTTTATTTTTTACTTTGGCTGATGACCAAACACCTGCACAACTACTGGTGTTCCTATCAGGCTCATTTGTACTTGAACCAGTATTCAAGAGATAACTGGTGACGCAACATTCACCAGCATTTCACGTAAAGTAAATGACTAAATATAAATGTATCTAAGGCACTAAATAAGGCTTCACATTGCTCTGTCAACACATGGGCTAGCTGAATATTTATAGGCAATACATCAAACTCAAAAGAGAGTCTTCATATGGCGCAGAAAACACTGCCAACTAAAAACACACTGAATACTGAGCTCACCCCGCATAGCTTTAAAATTTAATAAATCTTTAAAACTATTGTGCAAGGTCTTTTCAGGCCAATTTTTGAACTCTTCAAAAGGGGAATTTTAAGACACGGCTGACAGAAACTTTGAGGTTTAGTATTGCTTCAGAGAGACAGACTTGTTTTCAGAAGGATTCATGGATGTTTTCTTTTGTCCCACCCACTCAGATGCCACCCTTTTCAAATATGAACAAACAATACAAATTTCAGATGTTGTGTCCTGTTTATTCTCTGCAACCCATCAGTAACCTCTGCAGGAGGCATAAAATCAAACCACCTTCCTTAAAGCTGTAAAATGACAATCATACGGTCCAGGCAGCAACTTAACATGCAAAGGCATGTGTGGTTCCAGTGTCCAAAACACCTGAGAAGGTAAAGTCAATGCCAAAAGAACTCCATATTCTGTAATAAAACGAGTTGATACTGGCAGAAACAGTAAACGGGACAAAGGTGGGTCACCTGTCTGGGTTTTATCATCTTGGCTGACTAAAGACTGAGATTTTTAGGCCATGAATCAGTGACTGAAACCATGTCATCTTCATTTTTTGTTGTTTCGCAGCACCATGTTGCTTGAGTGAACGGGAGTGTTCTGACTAATCCAAAACACAAAGATGAGCTTTCACAAGATAAAAAGAAACCAACACATTAAATGCTCTGTTTAACCGCTGTTGCTAAAGGAAACAATTAAGATGTAATTTTGTTTACTTTGTCTTTAGGATCACAAGAATAACTTCTCTGCCTTACTCATGTCAGTTAATTGTTTTTAAAGGCTGCTCTTTCTGTTTAATTAAAGTTTTGGAAGATTAAACTACTCCAATGTTCAAGGAAAACATTTTCAACTAAATGGTGCAAACTAGGAATGTTGACACAGCAACCACAAAGTTTACCAAGCTCAATTATTCCTTCCTGGTTCCTCTAAAGTTTTCCACTTACTTTCTGCAGTTATTGTCCTCACCTGCCCTCCTCTCGCTCCAAGAGCCGTCGGTAAGTGGCAATCTCTCGCTCCAGCCTCATCTTTGTGTTGAGCAGCTGGCTGTGGCGCTGGCGCTGGGTGGCCAGTCCGCTCCTCACCTGCTCCAGCTCACTCTCCAGCCCAGCGATCACCTGGGAAAGGTCGTGCAGCTGGCTGGAGTACAGCTGCTGGGTGTGCTGTAAGGAGGTCTCCAGGCCTTTCTCCTGGACACCGGGCAGCAAGGAGCTATTAGGATTTGGACTGGACAGTTATCTTCATGTTTTGGGAACAATGCCTGACCACAAAGATGTGTAAAACTGATGCACTTAGAAAATAGACAAAAATTTCAATCCCTCACTGCCTTCCTTCGGTCAGCAGCACCTGTCAGCTGAACCTGGAGGCCCTGCTGCTGGCACCTTAAGACTCTCTGCAGTGATATCACTTTTTGAATGTAAACACAGTTAACAAGCCTTTCCTTCAGTGTGTTATGTAGACTTTTGTGCTGTAAACACTAAAAAAGACAGGAATTAAAGGGGAGCATTTCAACTTCAAAACTCGAGTTTGAATTTGTATTTTTAAATTTTGATTTTCTACATAGTGAAATTGTGGTAAATTCAGTTTATTGCTCAAGGAAACAACATATAAACTGTAAACAATGGGCACTGAATCCGTAGCCTTCTGATTAAAGAACGTTATCCTCTGAGCAGCTGCTCGCTGCCTTTGAAGCCAACACTAAATTAAATTCAAGTGTTTAAATTTCATTCTGATATGAACTATAAACTTAGAATTAATAGAAAGTAAAAACTCTTTTATTTATCAAGTGTTATATATGAAGATATAAAACATCCTCAGGTCTCTAAATTTAAGAAGATGCAACCTTAGGTTATGAAAAACGCATGGCTAGTTGTACTGCTTCATTATCTAGTTAACTAAATCTAATCCAAAATCCAGAAGCAGCATATGGAAAAACTAACGGCATATATCTGCAGCATATAGAACCACCTGTAACTGTTAAGTAAGTTGAAGTAATGGCTCTGAAGGTCCCACCGCAGCATGCCCATCAGGCAGAGGTCTGCACTTTGACTGGACCATTGCAACATCTTCATCCATCCATCCATCCATTTTCTGTACCGCTTGTTCCCAGTAGGGGTCGCGGGGTGAGCTGGAGCCTATCCCAG
>JBAMHW010000004.1:33393252-33408407 GCA_037177495.1 Rhadinocentrus ornatus
ATAAATATAAATATAAATATAAATATAAATATAAATATAAATATAAATATAAATATAAATATAAATATAAATATAATGAGGCTACTTGGAAGAAAAACAGATAAGAAAGAAAAAAAGAAATTTATTATTATCATTATGCTATTAATGCCCATTATTACCAACATGATGGGTATAAAAAGAACATCCGGAGGAGGCAGATTCTCTCAGAAAAAAAGTTCACCACCTTGTGAAACTGCAGATACTGGCAACTTTATCTAGGTGAAACCCTGCATTTCATCTGATTGCAGCTGGATGGTTGGAAGGACTTTTGACATGTCTTTATATGTTTGGCACCAGTCTGGACTTTGACAAGGTCAATCCTTGGGATTTAAATGTCGACCCTTGATTGTTCTAGCAAAGTGTTTCTCAATTCCATTCCTCAAGTACCACTGTCTGCATATTTTAGATGTTACCAAACTTTAACACACCTACCTGCAATGAATGACTCATTGACAGCCTTGCAAAGAACGTAGGAGGACCATTAATCTGAATCAGGTGTGTTGGAGTAGGAAAACATCTAAAACATACAGGGCAGTGGTACTTGAGGACCAGAATTAAGAAAAACACTGCTCTAGCAGAATGATTAGATTAGTCCATTAGTCCATCCAGATTTGCACCATCCATCACATCTTCATTTCATCCTCAAAGCATGATACTACCACCACCATGCTTCACTGTGGGGGATCATTTTCTCAGGCCCAAAAAATTTCCATAGGTTTTGCTTCTTGACTTAATGATGCTTTGAGGAATGTTCTGACTTTTAAACATTATTTTATAACCAAACACAAACCGGTACTTGTCAATAATAGTTTGCAGAGTTGCTTTTTCTTAATTGTGCAGATTGCTGAGACGTGAAAAAATCAAAAAATCAAATCAAGTTTATTTGTATAGCCCTATATCACAACAAAGTTGTCTCAGAGGACTTTACAGAAAGAGGTGTAATAAACAGACTCTGCATCCTTTCACACAGATGCAGAGATCATGTGGTGAATACAGGTAAATACAATTGCACTAATTATATGATTTCTGAAGGAATTTGGCAACAGATCTCAATGTAATGTTCAAAAGCAAAAAGGGAAATTACTATAAAATATAAAATACTCTAAACACATTATTTAACGTCTTGACCAAATTACACTATTTTATAAAATTGGGTAAAATGGAATAAATCCATTTAATTTACAGAATTTTAAAGAGGATACAAACTTCATCTCTTTTAAAAAGACAACCAAAGCTCAAGTTTGTTGGAACTGTTTACTTAGTATTCATGGATCAGTTTGCTAAGCCAACAAATCCTGCTAATCTATAAGCTGTGCAATTTCTGATTTGTTATTAAAAGGTAGGATTAAAAAAACTACCCAAGCTTTGACTGATAAATGATATTCAGGTTCACATGTTGCAGTAAAGCAAAGTACAAAACCTTCTCCAACGTTGGTGTCTCATTTAAAAAAGGCCAACACACCCTTATTTCTCTTTGTTTTCTCACGACTACGACACTGTCAGAATGCAACACACCCACATTGAAAGAAAGCCAAAGATTACAGGGAATATTCCTTGGCATTTATATCGTACACATTATCAAATACTCCTAATGAGGTTGTTACTAAATCTTAGTGATATAAAGTCAGAAATAACAAGCTAATCCCTCATGTTAACATGAGAGCATTACCTGGATGAGCAAACAATGAAACTGACAGGTTGCTCTTGTGCCAGTCATGGTTATAGCAACATGTGTCAAATTTTTAAGTGACAACGAGACGCAACAGAGTAAAATGTCTCTCTGAAATATAATCATCAGCGTCATACAGAGAGTGGCGCTTGAGTTGTAAAGCAGTTAAGAAAACCATCAAGCTGAGTTATGTGAGAACAAGACGAAAGTTAATGATCTTGTGAGTGGAACTGCCTTCAGAATGAAACTGCTTTCCACCACGGCTGGGACTCCTCTGTGGCAGCAGTCCTGGCAAACTTCCACAGATGTTTGCTTTCTGTCCTCTTCAGCAGGATCCACTGTTCTGGACTCATTCCTCAAGATGTCAGCTTTTAATTTTAGCTTGATATAAAATATTAGCAGTTAATTCTGAAAGGATTGTAAATCAAGAAAACGCTGCTGCACCTCATGAACAAGTTATCAGTTCTTGAAATGTGGACACTGTCGTCCTCATCAAGTCTTAGCAGCAACTTCATGATCACAAAGAAATTGCTGTCATTTTAATCTGTGAAACTATCATGTACAGCAGGAATCCCCAACCTTGGTCCTCAAGGCCCACTGTCCTGCAGGTATTAGATGTTTCTCTGCTGCAACACACCTGATTCAAATGGGTCAGTAGCAGACTTGTGCAGAGCTTGTCAGAGATCCATCAGGAATCAGGTGTGTTGCAGCAGGGAGACATCTAATACCTGCAGGACAGTGGGCTTTGAGAACCAGGGTTGGGGATCACTGATGTAAGGAGTCTTCACTTACTTGCTCTAGTACTTTTGGAAAATGTAGAATTTGATGTAGCAACACAGTAAAAGAAAAGTTGAAAATGCATGTTTGTGCTTCATTAGTTTCCATTTAATGGGATCTGATAATGTTTTAGTTCTTTTAGTGGAATGTGTGTCAATTCTTACTAAATCTAGGATTTCAGCTCTTTCACAGTCCTTAGTTGTTGTCTGATTCTCTTCTTCAAGATGCTCCACAACAGGAGATAGATGTGGACTACAAGCCAGTCAAAACAATAGTCGGCTTTCATTCTGTTTGTATGAGGCCACAGAGTCTCGGAGAATGAGGTTTAGTACCATGCTGGAGAAATAACCACAGACATCCTAAGAAAAACGTCACCCCGATGTTAGCTAGCATCACTCTAAATTCCAGCATCCATCTCTGAATCGATTATAACATCATACATATGAAGTTCCTCATGCCGTGGGCACTGATGCTACCCCACACCATCACAGCTTTCTCTCTTTACAGCCTGGATTAGCTTTCTCGTCCTTGGCATGTAGAGGCAGAGGTTGGTTTACTCCAACAGCAGCTGAAACATGAACTCATCTGACCACAGAACACATGCCCACTGTTTTTCTGTCCATCTGAAATGAGCCGTTGTCCAGAGAACTGAAAGCTACTTTTCCACAGTTCATAAGGCTTCCTCCTTGTGTAATCCAGTATCAGGTGGCATTTTCAGGGTTTTCCCTGTTGCCCCTACAACAAGACCCACCACCCTCTCACTGTTTTTGTCAGGACATTTAAAAATTTTAACTTTTTCAGTCCTGCGCGTTTTGCATCACAACATTTGATGGTTTAGTTATTTTGTGATTATGTCCTAGTCCCACTTTAACGCTGTAACGGGCAGATTACCTGATACAGCTGCAGAGTTCACGAATGCAAGACTGATTTTAAGAGCTGGTTTAAAGGTTGATGAGTTTATTTTTTTGTTTATTAAGCCTGTATGTAAGGCCTGGTCCACAAATAAAGATTATCGGGCTGTTTTGGTCGGACGGCAAACGCCTGATTATCTTGAGTCTTAAAAGATTTTTCTATAAACATATTCATTGGTCTGAGGTGTGCTACGAGCAAATTGGTCCCGATAATCGGCAACAAAACGGGTCGCGACCGACAATCGGAAGTATTAAGACATATTCAATATTTACGACCAAAACTCTTGACGTATGTGTGGAAAGCCAACGACTCCTGAGTTGTGACTGTGTGGATTGTGACGTGGAACGGAATGTAGCCAATCAGACAGTGAGCTGACTGAAGAACAAGGAATGATACATAATCCGTGTTCATGCTGTCTGAAGTCTGTTATTTTTCTTTTTCTGTTAACAATGGTCCCAAGACCACCATCATTCCCTCGTCCTGTATGCCCTCTTCCATGCTGGGTGTTGTGTTTTCCAGATGTTGCTATGGTTCTTCGTTTTTGTTAGATCACGTTTGATCACGACAGATTTCTGGCTTGGAGGACTAGATTCTAGATCGGTTGCAGTTGAGTGAGCATTACATTTAATATCTGTAAACTTTATTAATATTTTGGCCAATTTATTGAATATTGTCAGTAATTTCTTTTGAACTTATGTGTGAAGGTTTGGATGATTAAGAAATAATAATAAAAAAAGGGTTTTATTGCATTACTCTCAAAATTTCCGTAAATGAGTTTTTTTGAGGTTGTTCACATGAGTTAAATGCAGCTTTCATCAACACAATACAATCATTATTGTGTAATCATTGATACCTGCCTGTTCTCTGTCGGAATTCATCTGATGGAGCAAAGCTGCCATATTAAAGCAACAGGATGATTTGATTTCCAATGATTCCCTGCTCACTTAAAGGTCTAACCTGGGTCCGGAGGTCCTTGACAGTCTGCTCCTGCTGAGACCAGTTGCAGCTTTGTGAAGTGGTCCTAGTGCCCCACTCGGCTATCTGAGCCTCCAGTCGGCGGTTAGCCTCATGCAGCCTGTTCACCTGCTCCATGAAGCCCTTCAATCTGGCATTCAGGCCTGACATTGTATGACTGGAGTCCTGCGGCAAGTCCATTGAGTCCTGGGAGAGTGTTCACACAGATATTTACGGTCCCACACACAGAAGAAATGTTCACACTGGGTAGAATGACGCAGCTATGATGGCCAAAACATCAAGACAGTACATGACTGACTGGACTGCTTTAATGTGAGGTTACAACTTTCATAGCACACAATCTGCCACCCACTTAAATCACATGCTGACAAAGGCGTTTACAAGGTAAATGTTTACCCAGTCAAACTCACCTGAAGCAACGTGGCCTTCAGTGAATCAGCCACAGTAAGTGTGTTCAGTTTAATTGCCTTGTCACACAGAGACAGTCCAACAGTCCCCACAGCTTAGCCACATTCCTCTATAGCGAGCTGGTCGTATGTTACTGCTTCCCACTGGGTCCTAGGTCACCCGCAGCCGGCCCCTGAGACAGAGCAGACTGGATGCAGTTAGCCTGCCGGTGGGCTGGTGTCTACAGGCTCAGCTACCACAGGGATGCGACTCTCTGTCCCACCTGAACCCCATGCGAAAGAGGGGAGAGAGAAGGGGTTAGGACTGGACACAGTGCTTACATCACTAGCACTCTGGGACCCTTTGTGCTCTCTGATCCAGGATTACTGAGCCGCTTTCAAACAGGCGACAACACAAGCTGTGGAGGGATTGTTTAGGGGGACACAGTGACAGGACCGTGTGTGTGTGTGTGTGTGTGTGTGCATTGCACTGGTGCTTTAATATGAGGTTACATACCCTGTAATTGCCCCATACCTCTGCTCTGACTTACCTCTTACTCAATTGCAGACTTGGTTGGATAAGAGAAATAACTGGAGTGCTTGTGTCTGACTGTCTGGGCCAAAGATTTAATCTTTGAAATAATACATTAAGGTTTTCTGTTTCCTTGGATACAGTACACAACATGGTGTGTGTGCATTTACATGTAATCTCAAAAGGATTCTCAATAGCCAGCAGGCAGACATGAGGCACACTGTGAGGTTTCTGCAACAACAGAAAGAATAATAACAAATATTAGTTTAATTAAGGTTTATGTATGTTCCAATAAATTATAAATGGTAAAATGAGTGGAGCACATTGCAGATAACCCACAATCTGGCTCCTATACCGCTTCTGCTTCTCATACCCTCTGCTGATGTAAGGCGTGTGCAATTTGAGGAATAGTGACTCCTCTGGACACATTTGTGAATTACAGGCTCAATCTAAACATTTAATAAAAAATATTAGTGCAAACTTGTTTATCTTTACTATAAACTTTGTTAGCCTGCTAGGGAAATGCATCTCTGTAGGAATCTGCCAAAGCCAAAAATATCTCACGAGTTCATTGTTTATTGGCTTGTTTTGGAAACTGTTTGTCTGACTGTCTGTGCCAAATATTTGATCTTTAAGGTAACCATTGTTCTAATATTTTCAATGGAAACCAACTAAAGAATTTACAGCTCCAGTTTGCTTTAGGAGACGTGTAGCATGGTGTGTGCACATTTGGAATATATACATATTTACATATAGTAGTAGGTATCTTCAAGAGCCAGCAGGCAGAGATGAGATAGGCTCGAAAGCAGGTGTTGTCAATTCGGTTCTATGAGGGCCACAATCAAGCAGGTTTTCCATGTATCCCTGCTTCAACACACCTGTATCAAATTAAATGGATCTAACAGCCAATCAAGTTCTGCACAATGACTAATTAATTTGAGTCAGGTGTGTTGAAGCAGGGATACAAGGAAAACCTGCTGGAAGTCCCTTGTAGGACTTGAATTGAATAGCCCTGCTCTAAAGTCATCACAAAGATCAATAATACATTCAAATGAGTTAAAGACATTGTGATAATATCCATGCTTGGTTAAATTTAAGGGTGGACGACAGAATGTGTTTAACCCTTTCAGAGATGTATAAACCCAACTAGGAAATGAACGTCACCATACGGACCAGCTTTCACATTTTGGGATTTTTATATGAGTTCCAAATGTGTTTTTATGGCTGTAGTCAATCGAGTGATTGTGTTTTTCATTTACATCTTGAGACATTAACCTCTTAATAGGGAGATAAAAATAGAAAAATAACTATTTTTGTCTGTCTGAAGTCACCAACTCAAATGTCAGAAAAGCAGACCCGTGGGGTTTTGTTTTGTTTTGAGCCCTCTGTATTTAAATGTGACATTCAGTGAGCCATTTTGATTTGTAGCCTCAAGTTCTGTCATTTTATGAAGTTATGAGCATTTTCCCTCAGAGTCTCCACCTAACTACAGATGATGATGCATTCACCATACCTAAGAAGTGGGACGTTCATACTCTTTGATGTAATATCAAATCTAATCATTAGTCATCCAGTTAATTTACCTTAAGAAAATAAAAGAGATAATAATGCTCTACCACTACTTTTTAAAATGTTTTATATCCAAACAAGGAAATCTGGCTTCTAATTGTAATTCATTCATTTTCTTTATCCAGTTGAAAGCTGAAAATTCCAATTTCTTATTTGTCAAAAAAAAGAAAAATGCACCATCAGTACAGAACCAGTAACTGCTGCCACAAAAACAAACTTTGGTGAAATTTGGCCATATAAGCAACAGTTTTAGCTGCTGTAACTTTATGGAGCAAGAGGGAAATCCAGAGTTTAAAACAGAGGAATTATGTCATGTTCTCGGTAGCGTTCACCGACCAGCAGTCATTTCACTCTGCGGTGCAGGTTTTATCAACTTAGGCTGGTTCGACACATGACTCATGACAAGATCGTAGCTTAAAAAGGGATTGATAATCAACCAACTACCGTGGTATAATAAGGCAGAAGTAAATATTTGATAATGAATTTGCTATTTGAGAATTGGCTTGTGTGTGGTCTGAGCTCAGGCTGTTTACTTTATGCTCTCTTACACATAATCTGAGGCTTACTGAGTATTACAGATCTAAAAAGAAGCAGATCTAGAGAAGAAGAGGGGTGGAGTAGAGCCACTGGCTACTCAACGCCCCTTAAGATTATCCACTTGAATCCAAGTGTAAAGTTATTTTTCAGTACTTATAGCGGTTAGGAAAAGGGTGATTTCGCTGTGTTGTATGGCCATCTTTCTATTTTATTTCTTTATTTATGAACTTTTATTTTACCAGATTAAAACCCTTTGTTATAAAGATCTTATTTTTGAGGGGTCACCTGGCCAAGAAGACAGAGAAACATGTCACAATAAATAATACATGTTCAAGCGGTTCACAGTGAATTAAAAATACTAATCCAGTGTAAACAAATTGGCAATTAAAGTGCAGTAGTTGAAGTAACTAAAAACACATTATAACTAAATAACTAAACGCTGTTTTTCCCAGTTCAGTCCGAACCCAAGGAAAAGAGAGATGGACAATGCAACAGCAAAGAAAGCCGTAGCGGCTTTTATTCCTTTTGAAGGAAAGAGCTTAAATAAGCTGCTATCAGACTAAGGAGAGTAGTCCTGAATGGACTGACTAGTTTAGCTTACACATTTTAGGACAAACCTTTTCCACCTGGACGAGGAGGATGAAGTAAGCCGAATCAAATCTGTTGCAATCTGCAACATTTCCACTGGGGGCACTAAATCCTCCACACTGGACCTTTAAAGTAAATGTTCACAAAGGCTTAACTTTTATTTAAATTCTGATGAAAAGGTAATTTATGACCATTTTTTTACTGCTCTTAAGTTGAAAATGTCTCCATTATTTTTGATTGATAGAGTTAAATCTCCTCCAGCATGTTTTTCTTTTAGTTTTTATTTGAGTCACTTTGGAAATTTGCAAGTACTGTATTTGAGTACATTAGCTGATCTAATGTCTTCCTCACTGCTTTGCTAAGTTGCAGGATGTGTGGGCTATTTATACAGACTGCTATGACCGCTCTGCAAATATTGCCTTTGTCTAGACTTCAGGTGACAGTCAGGTGACTTTTTCACGTGATCCTGCTGACAGTTTGTGAAAATTGTGCTTATCACTCAGTATCAGAGAGAAGCGTTGAGATAAAGAGATGAGAGAGTGACAGGATATCTAGTTATAAACTGTCATTTTGTTTTATTAATGAGAGAAAAACAAAAATTATTCAGACAAAATGAGCATATCCAGACAGGACTGCCGTGACACTTACTGTCATCACACTCCCACACCCTCTCAGCAAGGTGGCTCTCTCTTGGCAAGCGATGATGACTACGGTGTTTCACATGCAGATAGCATCCTGGAAAAACAGCACTTCTAAGGGCGTTGCGGAAAGTCCTTTCATGTCTGTGTCTAATGATTTCTGCTGTACACAGGGAATGCCACTGAGCCTGTTCCTGTATGTCATGTTGCCCCTTCAGAGATCCAAGAAAAGGCTCCTCACGACACTCACGGGAGCGATGGAGGGTAAACTCAGGTCTGAAGCAGGCGCTGACTTGTTAGTGAAATTTCAGAAGAGGTGGAGGCACTGCTTCAAGAGAATGGGAAACAAAACAAGTCAGCCTCAGATTATGGGTTTATTACTAAACACTCTCACAAAGCTGACCTCTGTGACTTTACATTCCACTGCCTCTGTTCCACCGTGGGGTGGGTTTTCAGAAGCTCTTTGATCCTGTTCCTTATTTTCTGTACAAAGAGCCTTTCACTGAAGATTTTTCACTGCCAACGAAAATAAACACCTTGTACAAAAAGACAAAGTAACTTTGATCCATTTTAACAAAAACAAACTCCATGGCAGCAGGTTTGTGTCCATACATGATATTATGTACACCACTTAACATCCGGATTGGCAGCCATTGTGACCTAAATCCCAAATTGCAAAGTGGATTATTTTACTACAAACTCTTAACCAGACTGCTGTAAGGGTTATGTTCTGCTAAGACTTGTCTTATGAGTCTGATTTAAGGTACAATACAACTTTTTACATAAAAAGTCATCATTCAGCCGTGACTCACAGGACTTACTGCCTTTCTTATCTGAGAATGAGATATTAAGGCAGTTCATCAAACTCCGAGTCTGAAAAGAGACTGTGTTTCAGTAATCCTTTCTGGCGACAATCCTTTCGCAGCTGTAATTCTGCATAGTCTGTAAAAAAAAAACAAGGCATAGATAAACTGAGGATGACAGCGTGGGTGGAAAATATGGTTCTCATCCAGAAGAGGTGTAATGTTTGTTCATGCAGACAGAATTATGAGTCAGAACAATGTCAACTAGTGCTGCAGCCCCTTTAGGATGGAAACCTTTTGTTTATGCAGACAGACAGAAATACATTAAAGTCACTTCTTCATAAGATAAAATACTTATGAAGGGTAGAGTGGTCGTCCTGTAGCCCAAGGGTTGCTGGTTCGATCCCGAGCTCATGTCGAGGTGCCCCTGAGCAAGACACCGAAGCTCTACTTGCTCCTGATGGGTCGTGGTTGAACGCCTTGCATGGCAGCTTCCAACATCAATGTGTGAATGGGTGAATGTGACATATATGTAAAGCGCTTTGGATGAAAGCGCTAAATAAGTACAGACCTTTTACCGTTTACGTATTCAGACTAAACAAAAAATATGTAAAACATACAGACATTGCATGTTTCTTCATCTACACAGCAAATTATTATTTAACCCCCAAAAGAAGCTTAATGTTAACCTTTTTGGGCTCAAATGCATCTAGAATGACCATCACAATAGAAAAATAGAAGGGCCAATTGGTACTCAGGTTGTCGTGGAAATATCGCACAATTCCTCGTTACGTCTGGCATTATGGTTCATACTCAAGCAAGAATCTACAAAACCCATCGGTCCTTTAGATGGAAAGTTTGGGAGTTAATAAACAAAGACAGAATAATAAATAAAGACGCTGTCATTTGCAGACAGAGAGGAGTCTTTGTTTCACCAAAGTACCTCTATCTCGACATCAGCCATGCATTTGTTGAGGCTGCAAGTTCAGGTTTTACACCTAGCTTTCTGCTAGCTAGGTGTTTATGTTTTGAAATGTCACTTTTTTGTGTTCCACACAATCCACAGCTACAGTGCCTTGAAGAAGTATTCATACTCCTTGAACTTTTTTACATTTTATGACCCTACAATCACAAACTTAAATATATTTTGTTGAGATTTTATGTGATAGACCAACACAAAGTAGCACATAATTGTGAAGTGGAAGGAAAATGATGCATGGTTTTCAAAATTTTAAGCTAATATTAATCTGAAAAGTGTGCCGTGCATTTGTATTCAACCCCTTGTATTCCAATAGCCCTGAATACAATGCTGTGCAATCAACTGCCTTAAGAAGTCACCTAATTAACAAATTGAGTCCACTTGTGTGTAATTTACTCACAGTGTAAATGCACTTGTTCTGTGAAGGCCTTGGTGGTTTGTTAGAGAACAACAGCATCATGAGGACCAAGGAACTCACAGACCTAAACACTCAGTTTATTTAAATCCAGGTTGAAGACCCATCTGTTCTTACTAGGAGTCCAGATCTGCAGCTGGTTCTTTTACGCTGAAATCTTAATTTATTTCTTTATCTTTATTTTTTATTTAATCAATTTTATCCTTTTTTAATCTTTGTTTTTCTAATACACTTTTTTATTCTTAACCTTGCTGTAATGTTTTTATGTAAAACACTTTGAATTGTCTTGTACATGAAATACAAATACATTTGCCTTGCCTCGCCTAAATCCCATTGAGCATCTGTGGACTTGAAAATAGCTGTTCAGATGATCTCCATCCAATCTGGCTCAGCTTGAGCTAGTTTGCAGATAAGAATGGGCAAAAATCTCAGTATCTAGATGTGCACAGCTGGTGGAAACATACACCAAAAGACTTTCAGCTGTAATTGCAGCGAAAGGTGGCTCTACAAAGTACTGATGTAGGGGGGGCTGAACACAAATACACCACACTTCAGATTTTTATTTGCTATCATTGCCATTCGGCTTTACAATTATGTGCTACTTTGTGTTGGTCCATCACATTAAATCTCCATAAAAAATAAATAAATAAAACATTAAAGTTTGTGAGCGGTCGTCTTGTAGCCTGAGTGTTGCTGGTTCAATCCTCCGCCTGTCGAGCTCATGTCGAGGTGTCCCTGGGCAAGACAACAAACCCCAAATTGCTCCTGATGGGTCGTGGTGAGCGCCTTGCATGGCAGCTTCCGCCATCAGTGTGTGAATGCGTGTGTGTGAATGGGTGAATGTGATGAATAACGTAAAGCGCTTTGGATAAAAGCGCTTTATAAGTACAGACCGTTTGCGATTCATCATTTGTGGTTGTACGGGTGGCTAAATGTGAAAAAGCTCAAAGAGCATACTTCTCAAGGCACTGTATCCTTTGATTAATCAGATACATTTTAATTGTTGAGATCTCCTGGAACTGCTTCTGAATGTGCTTATAAATGACAATTCCTCTTTTCCAAATCATGCCAGATTTAGCAAACTTTCCTTTTGCCAGTACCCACATAGTTACATGTGTGGGTTTTGGTAACTCCCTTTTTTGTATTTGAAAATGTCTCCAGGACAAATGATTGATAACAAAGACTGGTTTCTGCTCATTTTAGCATCTTTCTGGCAGATAATTGGTCAAAATTTGCCTAGAAAGATAAGTCTTTTAAAGAAAGCTCAGCTGGTAAACCCAGTTAAGCTTTCTGAGGCTCAGAAGTAGTTTGTAAATAATTAAATGTCATTACCTTCACAAGCAGCATCAGAATAGATCTTGATACTCGAGTCAAAATAATTTGTGCATTTCTCTCAACACACCTTTTCATTTAACCACAATACTGTTCAAGTCTCATGACAAAGGCGTGTTCTTTTCTCTGAAATTGTTTTTTATACCTGTACTCCTCAGTGAATTTTTAGGAAATCTTCACGCTAAATAACGCAGTTATTTTACAGACAATAAAGAGCTTCTCTCCTGTTTCAACATGCCACGTTGCACAAAGTGAAAGAAAGGTAAGACCAAGACTTGGATGTGTTTTAGAAAAACTAACAATCAGACTGAAAACTATCAGCTCTGATCCCAAAAACCATTATAGATGTAAAATTGCCTTGTTTTCTACTTAAAGTGCATCTTTATAATATAAAGTTTTATATAAAAGTTGCTTTGCACATGTCAGATATTCTAATTTCAGCTCAGGTGTCAGTAACAGAACCAGTTTAAGCCTGACTTAGTGAAAACCTTTACACCTTAATAATTAAACACTGATCATACCAGAGGTCGACTTCCAGCTACACATCATTCCAGATATTTCAGTTTGTAATGAGATGTATACACATGACATGATGCTCTACAGATTCTTTTCAAACAGACAGCTGAAGAAAAGAGTTTCATCTGTTTGTCATGCATGCAGGAACCAGTCAGAGTGGCTCCTCCTGACAGCCTGGGAATGCTCATTCAGCTCATTTATTTTCATTAGTTCATCTTGTGTCATTAATGTCAGCGGTGATGCTCGGGCTTGTTGAAGTTTCTAGATAAAACAAAAGCTTTCATGAGCGCCCCAAACGAGTGGAAAACCTGGAGAAAAACCACGAGTCGTTCACGTTTTCAGGCCCTGGAAACTGTTATCTCTGTCACAATCCCTTTAAGAATTTGTGCAACACCTCGGGGTTGCCCCCTTTGCGTGTGTCTCACAAAACAATTAGTGGGAGAGGCAGGTTCTGTCTTTCACAGAGGAGGGCAGGGCACATACTTCAAAACAAGTCAGCACAGTGTAATTATAGCTGTTATAAGTTGTTGTTTTTTTTTGGGGGGGGGGGGGGTCAACAGACAGACTAGTCCTGACCTGATGACACTAACTGGGAAGAAAGGAAAGCTATTAGTGTAAACTTTAAGCCAAAAAACATTCTCAAAGACTTTAGTGAAGTACTTTAGGCTAAAAATGACATCAACTGAAAGAGTTAAATATGAGTACATGGGGTAAAGTTACTAAGAGATAAACAATCTGAGAACTCGGACAGGAAAAAGACACAAAATAGGAAATCTGCTTGAAATCTGAAGTGAAAGCAAACTAATTGTAAACACAATATGCAGTAAAACACTATATTATTAGTGAACGGCTTCATGTTTCCACCATTCTGACAATATCAATGACATTAAAACGAACAAGAGGTTGTATTATTATTATTAGATGTTGGTTAGTTATTTTCTTGCCATTATAGGTAATCATGTCAGGTAAAAAGAACGAATAGAGCCAGATGTTCTGTTCCCCTCTGACTGTTATAGGCTGAAATAAATAATACAAACATGTGAGTGAATTCTTTTTTTTTAACTAACAAAAAAACCCATAAAAAAAAACAAAAAAAAAAAAAACTAAAAAATGAACTGTTATCACTTCTTTATGCAGCTCTATCTAATTAATCTTAATATAAGAAAAAGTGATGTTTTCTTTAAAGAAAAAAAGACCAGACATTTTATCAAATGCAACAAAAACATTCATTTGTTCTAACCTTTATCTATCTGGTTTTCATCAGCTTCCATTTAATGAGACGTGGATAGTTTGGGAACTGACAATACTGACTGTTGCAGACGGGCAGGTCAGTCAACACACACACTGTGTGTATAAAGCAACATCGGTCTCTCTGAAACTCCAACATCTACTTCTGCATCAATGATGCCTTCACACTAATGAAGTCCTCCATGCCGTTGGCACCGATGCTCCCCCATATCATCGCATTTCTTAAATTCCAGATGCTCTTGCTCATCTTTGGCATGCAGAAGCAGATGTCATAGACACAGAACATGCGTCCATTGTCTTTCTGTCATTCTGAGAGAAGCTGGAGCACAGGTGTTGCTAAATACCATCATTTGGAAAACTGTTTTAGTTGTTTTTTGTTGCCTTCGGTGTTGGTTAAACTTTATCCTCCTAAAATGTTTATGTATAAATATTCTGGTTTTGCTAGCTCTTTTAGAGCTCTGTCACTCACAAAAGGCAATAAAATCTGAGATCATCTAATCAATGGACAGGTGCTACTCATCTATCCAACCTGTCAGTCACCTCTAACTGAACCATTTTCACGCTGGTACAATCTGTCATTGCACAGATGTGGTTGAACAAATTCCTTCAGTGGTGAGCGTGTGTTCCCTGAGAACTGAAGCTCATTAAAGTTCAGAGGAATCATCAGCAAAACTAAACTGCCTTGCAGCTGTCAACGATGTTGGATTAATAGTTTCTGTTTATACAGGAGTAAACCTCTGCTGCTGCCAAGATAAATGTTTACCTGCTCAGAAAAGCGTCTCTGGGATGTACTGAAGCATTTGCTTGTAAAAGACTCACTTTGAGTCTAAAGTCACAATTAGTATTAGTGCTGTGGTCCATAATAATCCATCTTCTCCTGGACAGGAAGACGTCATTATTAAAGCTTTAAATTCATCATGTTTCTAATTACAATTTAGATGTTTGTGCATTTTGGTTTTTCTCATTTTTCCTGCTCTCAACGGAGGCGGATGCTTTTTTCTTCTCTCTCCCTCCACACACTCCCTGCTACTTGTTCTGTTATCTGAGCTTCTCTCTGCATTTCTGTTCTAAATCTTGAACCATCTTGAGCCATGGATCTGATCAGCTGGTCTCTCAAAGCAATTGACCAAATTTGTTCAAACCTTGAAACGGGCGTAGGGGAGCTCCCGGGGGAGTGGTTACTGTTTCAGACACTGTTGGCCCAGTCTGGTGCTGTCCTCCTTAATGGACGTCCCAGCCC
>JBAMHW010000004.1:33410476-33426903 GCA_037177495.1 Rhadinocentrus ornatus
GACGACTCAGTGACTGTGTCAGCATGCAGAGGAAGAGGAACAAGGAGTTATCAGAGATGAGGAGTGATGAGTGAGATTGTGCAAATGTGACAAACCAGGGCAGCCCAGAGACCCGGCCTATCAGCAGCAACCCCAGAGCACGAACCAAAGCCACCCCACCCCGAAGATGATCAATTCTGATTAGTGGATCCATATTTTAACTTGATGGTAGCAGCTATAGCATGCTTAATAGCAAGCACGGCTGCAGCATGGTGATCCTGGTCAGCTCAGTCTTTACTTCACACTCACTTATCAACAAGAATTGCTTTTTCTATGACAAAAGTTTGAACAGACAGACTCAAATATTTCAGGTACCATCATCACCAGGTAAAAATTAAATGGGCCAATGTGTCATCCTCGATGATTATTGGATTATTTGTGTGAAATCACTTCATTTAAAGAACTGGGATTTAGGTCATGAACAATAATGGTTTCAAGAAATAATTGTTGATGCTCATCGGGCTGGAAAGGTCTTCCAGCCAATCAGAAAGAATGTGTGCAAAAGCAGGAATGTCCAAGAATTCTTTTCTCAGGTGTGTCTGATCAATCAAGATAACTCCAACAACAGGGAGTTTTAGTCTGTGAAGTCACAAACTAACCCGAGGTAACTGATCTGATCAAGAGATAAATCCTCCCCAGAGAATGGAACAAAAGGCAGCCAATCTCCAAAAAACAGCTTTGGAAAGTCCTTTAAGAAGTCTGGAGAACTCTTCCTGAAGACTAGCTAAAGAAATTATTAGAAAGATTACGTAAAAGGGATGTGTTGAAGGGTAAAGCTTTAACAATGGACTGTTTTTGTTTAATTTCCGGTGAAAGTGTAGAGATCAGGGTCAATAAGCCTCAGACTTAAATAAATCCCCATTTCGTCTTGAGATTAAGCCTATCAAGAAAACTTAATCACTTATAGGTGAACAATGACTCAAACTCTTACTTCCAATTAGTCCTGACAGCCGTTATTTAACACAAAGCCAAATCATCCCGCCCTGTCCTGTTGTCACACCCACTGATGGTAAGCATCTTTTCACCCACCTGTTGGCCGCTCCCATGTCCGGGAAGGAGGCTATAAAACCCATCCTCAGGGCCGCCTCAGCACCGTTTCCTTTGCGCCACTCCAGAGATCTCTTCATCATAGAACAGAAGCCACCATGACCTCCGTGCGCCGCTCTGGATTATCCGCCCTGTCCCTCTCCTCAGCACCCTCGTACTCGAGCCCCCGCCGCGGCATGAGCGTCTATGGCGGCGCAGGAGGAAGAAATGTCCGCGTGTCCTACGCCTCCAACGGACTCGGCTCCGGTTTCGATCTGTCGCAGGCGCTCACCGGCGGCGACAACAACAACTTCTCGGTGTCGGGCAACGAAAAGGCGACGATGCAGAACCTGAACGACCGCTTGGCTACCTACCTGGACAAGGTGCGCTCTCTGGAGTCAGCCAATGCGCAGCTGGAGCGTCAGATCCGGGAATGGTACGAGAAGCAGACTCCCACCGTGAGGGACTACAGCAAGTATGAGGCCATTATTGACGAGCTGCGCAGAAAGGTGAAGTTATGAACCCAAACTCGTAATTTTCCGAATGCGTTTTTTTTTTAACACATTTATTAATATTTCCTCCCTCTTATTGCTGTAATTATATTCTGTTGGATGACTTGTCAAACTTATCTGAAATTAAGTAAATTAGCCGAAATAATAAATTAGAAGAATAAAGTCTATTCCCCGTATAACACCTAATATCCTATAATATGAGTTTGTAAAGCCTCCAGTGTTCTGCACGCTAACAGGCAGCATCACTGGGATGCTCTCAGGATGTGCATCAAGTGAAATATTCCATCTTTTGAGCATCTGTAAGATGGAAATATTTCTTGTCATTGTAACCTTCAGACAACACCCTGCAGCGTGACATTTAAAGAGCAGAAGTGAGATTAGATGTCAACAGTGGAATGCAAACAAGGTGTAAAGAAAGCTAATCTACCAAACAATCAAACCCTGCCGGTCCTCCTCCTACATGATCCATCACTAACACATGAGTGTAATGGTTTTACATGTTGATATGAACCCACTAAAATTTTCTCTGATTCATTTTTTGTTATTATTATACTTTAGATAAGTTTTGCCGTGCAGAATAACTCCAGGTTGATGCTGCAGATCGATAACGCCAAGTTGGCAGCAGAAGACTTCAGAATGAAGTAAGTGGAAATATTACGTTTGAGTTAATTGTCCCTGCCTATTATTTGTTCTGTAAGTATCAACAGGAGCGGCGTAATTATTTACCTTTATTATTTAATTAGTTCACATTAGTCATGCATCTGATTCACGCATGTGGACACTGGACTTTAACGGTAAGCAATGCGATAAACTGGCTGAACTGGTTTTGTTAAAGCTCTGCCAAGTCTTTCATGTTGTTGATTTTAACACAGGTGCAGCAAACACAAGCATTTAATCTTTCGCCTTACAGGTACGAGAATGAGCTTGCAGTGCGCATGTCAGTGGAGGCAGACATCGCCAGGCTGCGCAAGGTTCTGGATGAACTGACCATATATCGTTCTGACCTGGAGATGCAGGTGGAGGGCCTGAAGGAGGAGCTGGTCTTCCTGAAGAAGAACCACGAAGAGGTAAGAGTTAGTGTTGTACCTCTGAACCAGAGATGGCATGACCAAAAGAATCCTGATCAGTTAAAGGTCCTTCGCCAGAAAACAGCATTTAAAAACCATCGAACAAAACAGTGTTAGCAGTTCTATGATGAAATCATTTTTTTCTCGGGGAAATTTTGTTTTTATTTCATGAAGAATATCTGAAAAGTCCAATTGTAACTTCTCTTTGTCTCAGAAAAGTGTTCCTTCCTTTCCTTTTCTGTTTGACATTCTTCATCTTTACCTGCTCGTAGGAGCTTGCAGCCCTGCGTCGCCACGTGTCCACCAGCTCTGTGAACGTAGAGGTGGACGCTAAGCCTCAGGAGGACCTGAGCGGGATCATGGATGAAATCAGAACTCAGTATGCAGGCATCACTGAGAAGAACCGTCGGGATATGGAAGCCTGGTACAAAGTCAAGGTGAGGGAAGCGATCGCATCAAGTTATGCAGGACATGTCTTTAAAAGCAAGTGATTTTTCTGGTAGCCTGGACAGCTTTTTAACCATTTTCGTGTCAAATTTGAAATTTTCCAGTTTGACGAACTGAATAAGGATGTGGCGTCCAGCACGGAGACTCTCCAGTCCTCACGAAGTGAGATCAGTGAGCTCAAGAGGACCCTACAAGCCCTGAAGATTGAGCTGCAGTCCCAGCTCAGTCTGGTAATCTTATGTTTAACTGAATTATAAACAGCTGTCTCTAAAGCTGTTAAAGCTTCCTCGGGCAGCTTAGAGACTAAATACAAACATTTAACAGTCACAAAAGACTCATGTTCTGCTTTTGTTCTCCTGAGCAGAAATCTGCCATGGAGGGTCAGCTATCAGACATAGAGTCCCGTTACAGCCTGCAGCTGCAGCAGCTTCAAGCCAGGGTGGACAGCCTGGAGTGTGAGCTCAGCCAGATGAGGGCAGACATAGAGCGACAAGCTGCCGACTACCAGATGCTGCTGGACATCAAAACCAGGCTGGAGATGGAGATTGCAGAGTACAGACGACTGCTGGATGGAGAGGAAGTGCAGTAAGTTAATCATTAAGATATTAAGTATAAGCTCAGAATAAAAAGGAAGAAATCGTTCAAAACCACATTTGTCATTTTCATATTTTCCTTTTATCCATCTTGCAGGAAGGTTCAGGTTATAGAGGTGAAAGAAGAAAAGCGTAAGTTTACAACAGAGCTGTATTTTAACCTCTTGAGATGTTAAAAATGAAAGGATTTAATTGTTCTTTGATGTTCACTGCAGGTAAACCAGTCATCAGCCAGAGGAAGAAGGTGGTGATTGAGGAACTGGTGGATGGAAAAGTGGTGTCCCGCACAGAAGATGTGGACACAGAGATCATTAGCAGTTAGAATGAGCCAAAGAATTAAACAAAAACATGCTTTCTTGTGTGCTGAAGGTTGCTGAAATGATCCAGGAGGAAAGCTACTATTTATGTCCAGAATATTTGTGCAGATGTTTGCAGTTACTGTCAAAGATATTTATTCTGGTTTACAATTTGAAAAGAAATCAACAAAGCCAATAAAATATGTTTAAAAACCAGATTAAATATCTACATGGTGAATATTTTCTTAAGACGCATATAAGATGAAAAAAGTGTACTACATGCAGTACCAGGTGTGGACCGTAGATGTCACTGTGACACATTAAAATATTCAAACTGGTGCAAAAGAACAACTGTCATCGTCTTAATGAAAGGGCAATGGATAGTTTTATTATGACATTTTCTATGATTAATGATGCTAAAGGTGTCAAAAAGTAGTGTTTTAATGGTGCTTTCAAATATAATGTTACAAAACTGTCAGTATCACATTAAAAAAAAAAGTACTGTCAAGAAGACTGTTGTCTGAGTATTTCTAGACCCCAAAATCTAGGAATCTTTTGAAACTTTAATTTTCTAAAGAGTACCATCTCTATCTTATGAACAGAATCTGTATAACAAACAGGATGAAGTGAAATCCTGATTCACACATTAAACCATTTGGGACAAGTTTCACTTTTTTTGTGGTCATGTGTAGCTGTAAGGAGGAGATGATGCTGCTTCTGGACGCACCTGAATGTGAACAAAAGAAACATGATTCAAAGGAAGGTTCTGAAGTGTTCATATCTTAATATTTCCTATATTATTTTAAATTTAAAGGGAAAAGTATCCCCTTTAAAAAAAAAAGGTTAGAAACAGTGAGAAATTGTGAGTACAATATTGTGACATAAACTTCCTTCAGGAAGAACACGAGGAAAGAAAATGCTGTTTGCATCCTGGGAGATGAGATGGAAGGGGAACACAAGTGCCTTGGAGTTCAGCTGGACAACAGACGACGAGGTCAATAAGCAACACAGAAGCATCTGGAAGAAAAAACCAAGCAGAATCTACTAATTTAGCAAGCTGAGGCAGCTGCCGGGGCAAAACACTGAGGAAACAATAATCAGATCATTTAGAGGCTTCTTCATTTTCATGGAAAGACAGAAAGGTGGTCATCCCTGCAAGAACTAGAATTTCACTGAATAAAATATCAATTAGTTAAGCAAAAAATAAATAAAATAAAACCATCATTACAATTTTCTTTATTAGACAAATAAAGTATTGTTTGTTTAATTTCAAACACAGAGAATTATGTAAATAAATCTCTTAAAAACAGTACAATGATTCTAAGTTTAGTTTCCCCAGTGTGGTTGATAAGGGAAACTCCTGGGATCATGGTCAGGGGGACTTGATGGATTAAGATGTTTATAGGTCGCATGGATAAATGGATGGATGGATGATAGATAGATGGATGGATGGACGGACGGACAGACGCATGGATGAATGGATGGATGGATGGATGGATGGATGGATGGATGGATGGATGGATGGACGGACGGACAGACGCATGGATGAATGGATGGATGGATGGATGGATGGACGGACGGACAGACGCATGGATAAATGGATGGATGGATGGTTGATGGATGGATGGATGGACAGACAGATGGACAGATGCATGGATGAATGGATGGATGGATGGATGGATGGATGGACGGACAGACGGATGCATGGATGGATGGATGGATGGACGATAAATGGACGGATGCATGGATGAATGGATGGATGGATGGATGGATAAATGGATGAATGGATGGATGGATCGACGGACAGACGGACGGACGCATGGATAAATGGATGGATGGATGGATGGACGGACGCATGGGTAAATGGATGGATGGATGGATGGACACATGGATGAATGAATGGATGGATGGATGGATGGATGGATGAAAGAATGGACGGACGGACGCGTGGATGAATGAATGATGGATGGACGGACGGATGGATGGATGGATGAATGGATGGATGGACGCATGGATGATGGATGGATGGATGAAAGAATGGACGGACGGACGCATGGATGAATGAATGATGGATGGATGGATGGATGGACGGACGGACGGACGGACGGACGGACGGACGGACGGACGGATGGATGGATGGATGGATGGATGGATGGATGGATGGATGGATAGATAGACAGATGGACGGACGGACGCATGGATGAATGGATGGATGGACGCATGGATGATGGATGGATGGATGGATGGATGAAAGAAAGAATGGACGGACGGACGCGTGGATGAATGAATGATGGATGGACGGACGGACGGATGGATGGATGGATGGATGGATAGATAGACAGATGGACGGACGGACGGACGCGTGGATGAATGGATGGATGGACGCATGGATGATGGATGGATGGATGGATGGATGAAAGAATGGACGGACGGACGCATGGATGGATGAATGAATGATGGATGGACGGACGGACGGACGGATGGATGGATGGATGGATGGATGGATGGATAGATGGACGGATGGACGGACGGACGCATGGATGAATGGATGGATGGATGGATGGACGCATGGATGGATGGATGGATGGATGGATGGATGGATGGATGGATGGATGGATGGATGGATGGATGGATGGATGGATGGGCGGATGGATGGATGGATGGATGGATGGGCGGATGGATGGATGGATGGATGGATGGGCGGATGGATGGATGGATGGGCGGACGCATGGGCGAATGGATAGATGGATGGATGAGTGGATGGATGAAAAGTGTTTTATGAATAAAGATTGATTGATTGATTGATCAGAAGACAAACTGGATGTTCTTAGTCTATGTTTGGTAAATAATCACATTTTTGTTTTTAATCCTTTTTCCAACTGTTTGTTCTTGAATTTTCCAAACCATGTGGGGTTTTTGATTATTTTAAACATCATATTTTACACACATTTGTTTTATTGTTGTTGTTTTTTTTTGTTCTATTTTTTTTTTATTTATTCATTTATTTTTTTTGCTGTTGCTGGCTTAACGTTTGTAATTATTCCTAATAATAGCCACGTTTCCCTCTTGTTGAAGTGACCTCGAAGTTATTGTGAGCTGTGAATGGGTTTTTACCTTGCAGCTGTAGTGGTATCATTTGTCCACTAGATGGCGGTATATTAATAGGGAAGAAAACATTTATGATTGCATGAAGACATTTTGGATTTCTTTTGTCCTCCACTAGTCCAGTTTCCTCAGATGTTTTAAGGAAACACTGCACACCAGTTGGAACATTTCCTTGTCTGTCAAACTATTCTATTTTTGGTGGGGGTTTTTTTGTGTGCTTTTTTTTTTTTTTAATAATTATTATTCAACTAAAGAAATTGAAACAAATTACTCTGACCATTTTCCTCTTATGTTCATGTTAAATAGTCAAGTTCATTGACTGGGCTTAAAATGTGTGAAGAGCAGCCAATGTTAAAAGAAAAACTGACAGACCTTCAGAAAGCCAAAGACCACTTTAAAATATCATAATTGACTGCTGACAAGAAAATATAGACACAAGAAGTGTCTCAAGACAATAAGAAACAGAGACTTTCTTAATTCTTTCCCATAAACTTTGTCTAAAATTAACCACGGTTCCACATTAATTCAGATATTTCAGATGTGAGTGGTTAATTTATGTCATTTATGTTTATGACACTGATGGGTCCACAGCTGTGTGTTTATGTTCGTGTGTCTGGCAGAGCCACCTGAACCACCATCACAGTCCTGCAGACACCATTCAGGATGAATTCATGAGGCTCTTCCCTTAGCACGACTCTGCCACTCAGGGCTGGTGGTCTTTAGTCACGACCTAAATGATGACAAAATCCTGCACCACGGGAAGTTGACGTCAGCGCGGTACAGTCACCTTCTCGGTGACGTCACTTTACGGAGGCTGAGAGGCAGTTGCAGCAGAAAAACGGGGTTAATGCCATCTGCTGGCTGGACGCAGCCACTCGCGCGGGATTACGTCATCCAGGAGAAACCGGTGACAGCTCCGGATCGGTATAGCCTGGGAGTCTGGATCTGAATGTAAATACAGTGGGAGGGAGGAGGGCGGGCAGTCCGGGAGAAACTCTGACTGAGGCTGTTTGAGCGAGCAGCGAGCGTTGGCCTCACTGGGTGAAACAGACCCCTCAAATCTCCTGGGACTCAACGTTTTAAACGATTTGTTTAGCGTATCTGAAGTGGAGAAAACAAAGATATAAAGCATTGGAAATTAAGTAAAAAGCAGTTTAAAGGGTGATTGGGCTAATTCAGCACTTGTAAATCTATGATTTAAAACATATTCCACACAACTGTTTAAAATAAGACACACAAAACAAAATGGCCTCAAGAAAGCATTTTTAACTTGCACCTGAAAAAATATTCAGGCTATAAAAGGTGCAATCATAGCGGCAGTTGTGCAATAATGAGCTGGAGTTGGTGGAGGTGCTCTCCATGGTGCTGAATCCCCGCCTCTGCATTTGATTTGTAAAAGCGCTTTTTAGCGCTTATCAGATAATGATGACTGACTGACTTAATTATAGTTGACACTATAAAAGAGATGTGAAGTAAAGTATCGCAAGAAGAAGCACTAAACTTTAGATTCATGTTTTTTTTGTGTACTTTTGTATACTTATAGGCTGGCAGGTGCGTCAACGTACTGATAAAATACTACGTGTGTGTGTGCGTGTCACGCTAAAACGCTTGCATGCATGTGATAATGGTGAGGACCCCCGTTCTCACATGAGTAAGTGCGCCTTCGAATAAAAATAGAATAGAATAAAAAAACGAGAGAGGAAGAAGAGCTGCGCTCCCATTGACAGACAGAGAAAGAGAGAGAAAGAGAGAGAGAGAGAGAGAGAGAGAGAGAGAGAGAGAGAGAGAGAGAGAGATGAGAAGTAGCGCGGACTCCGCCTGAACCACCTCAACATCCAGCTCCAGTCCGACTGTGGAAGAGGCATCACAGGCCAGCCCCAGCGAACCAGGGCCCCACCGGCGTGGAGAAGCCGAAGATGAGCTCCCCGTGAATCTGAGCGGTGGAGGGGAGAGGAGGGCAGATTGGGGGGTGGGGGGGACGACGACGACGAGAGCGTGGTGGGAAAAACACCCAGAAAAAGGAAAGACAAAAGCACAACCGAGTGTGCCTGCAACCATGAGCGGCTTGTGCTTCTCGCCGCCGCTGAGCGGCACGCGGACTATGTCGTGAGGTGTGGCTCGGAAACGCTCCGGGGAACCTGTCAGCCGAAACGACACGCCGAGGAGGAAGCGGCGGTGGTGGTGGTGGGGTGGTGGTGGTCAAAAAGATGTCCGCCTCGGTGGGGCCCCAAGGCGGCCCTCGCCCACCCACCGTGCCACCAACCATGCCGGATCTGCCGGACCTTAGCCACCTCACCGAGGAGGAGAGGAAGATCATAATGGGAGTGATGGCTCGGCAAAAGGAGGAAGAGGAGAAAGAACAAGCCATGCTAAAGTAAGAGCCACTATAAGAGCAATTACATATATATATATATATAGCGCTGTATGTGTGTGTGTGTTTCCGGGGAAGTTGGAACGCCAGTTACGCCGTCTCACATCCATAACAACCACCAGCCGACACATTCGCCTTCGCCCTGCTTTGGCTTCAGTTTGCATCTTGACATCCGTCTTTTTAGCGAAAAAGTGTCCTTATTCTTGTATAAAGTCACAGCCCCGTAACAGCTCAGGACGTGCTCTTAAAAAAAGCCCGCGTCATCAGATTCCCAACCGGCAGCCTGAAAAGACCGGATGTTGTTGGAATCAGTCAATAAATTAAAAACAATGATCAGTCACGGTGAGGGAAGATGACCTGAAACAGGGTCAGACATTTGCCAAGTGGAGATGAGAGGATGGGGTGTGACAGCGCTGGTGGAGGAGGAGGGGGGTTCTTAAGATGAATCATAGCATTATCCATCCTTTAGCCACGCGTTTCCATCAATGAGGACTGCACCCTCAACCACCCACCCCCCTCAGTTTACATATCCAGCTCCTTTCTCTTTTTTACGCACGCGTGCTTCATCGGTGTGGGTTTAAGCACGGCGCGCGCGTATGAATGCGTGTGCCTTTTTAGAGAAAATTACACTTTATTGTGATCATATTACCAGTAACGACATTTAAATTCATCGTCTTGGGGAAACAGAAATTGGTTTATCAGCCGAAAGGAGGGGAGGTGGTGCGGCGGATTGTTCTGTGCTTCCCCTCAGCGGAGCGATGAGGATGGGGTGTGGTTGGCAGACTTAGCAGGCCTGAACTGGACACATTCAGACTGGAAAAGATGGGTTGTTATAAACGTTAATAAACGTTGTCTACCGCAAGATAAATTAGAATCCCTTTTTTTAAAGATGATGACCAGCGCAGTATGAGCTACTGAAGGAGCACCGTGGAAATATGACATAGTTCAATCACTATTACAGACATCACAGTTTGTAATGGGGGCTGGGCATATGCTCCAGTTGCATCTTACACAGCATTGGTTTCCATCGCTGGTGGAAATGGGGTTTGGGGGGTTTCCAGTAGCATCCGCATGAAGCAGCAAAGCCTCCAGTAAGCAGCTTCTGATTTCATGATCACGGATGCTGCCGTTTCAGGCACGCTCTGATTCTAATGGCTAGCTTCATTTCCTGACTGCAGCCTGAAGGGAAGCTCGAGGGCCGCATTGGGGCCCCTTGAGAGGAAGTGATGTATTTAATGTTCCATGAGGCACAAGCACAGGTTCAGGCAGTAATGGTTTCATCATCTGGCAAATCATTACTGGTACCACAACACTGAAGGACAAATGAGATTTTAGAGGAACATACAGACAACAGCAAGACAGTCTCCAATGTTAACTACATATTGTTGATTATAAGATGCTAATGTAAAATGTTTGGCTTTCAATACCATCTCTGTTTGTAACAGCAATTCTTTTTGGCTGATTTTGAACACATTGGTTCTTAGTCTAAATTTGAAAAGCACAACCATCTCCCAACCAGCTGTTTTATCACTCCTGTGATGTTTTTTATCTTAAACAAGCTTAGCAACTTTTATTTGAGTTCACAATCTTAAAGACGAAACTAGAAAACCGATCCACAAAACATGAACATTTTACAAGGACAACCCTGTTTTGTGTTATATTTTACTGTTGTTTTCTACACAAAGCAGCTTGTTTAAGTCATCATGCTGATATTTAACATCATGAAGTTCACACTATTCATGCCCTCATGTAGGCATTAGGTCTGCAACTGTTTGTGGGCTTGTTCGCAAGCCTTCACAATGGTCTCCACAGTTTGATCACCTTCCCACCCTTGTGCTTCCCCATGAGCTGGGACGCTCAGTGCAACCGAATTTGTTGAAGTAAATTATGTCATCAGCACAGAGCCATAGCTATTTAAACTGGTGCTTAAAGGCCACTCCACTTACGATTTTTTAGTTTTCATCTAAAACAGCCGGTGCCGCTACTTAAAAAGAGATATTGCCTTAACTTTGAGAAAGTTGCACAGGAAGTGCACCAGTTTCAAATTAACTCTTTAAATCAAAAGCAGTTTTTAGTCATTTTGACACTTGAATTTGTACCAAGATGTAACTTCTTAGGCTATAATGGATCACGCACACCCTTTAACCCTTCCTGCATGTAATAATATACCAGCGTGCAAGTACATCAGTACAATCCAGGTATTATGACTTCAGTTATGGTGAATGGCACTTTTTTATCCAAAGTGACATCAGTTTCTTGCCCATAGATATTTCAACATGTAGACTGGGAGGCTTTGCAATGTACCAGCAATCGTCTAAATGGAAATATGTTTAGGTTTGCAAAAGTATGCATGATTACGATGTATTTCACAATTTGTGGATTGGGTTTCATGCCCTGTCATGTGGAAACTAGCTGACAGAAAACAGCAGCCTAGAGAAATGCCAGAGTAAGACCTGAGTTATTAGTTAACAAGCAAACATGAAGCCATGTACAAATCTGTTGAGCAGATTAACATGTTGTTCTGTGCAGCCGCTTAGGCTAGCTGGATAATAATGTCCCGATTCTGGCGTTGATGGTTTGTTAAGGTTTTGCTTATATGATTGTGTGTTTCACTTGTATTCTCTCCATTTTGTCATACTGATCATAATGGAACTGAACAGCAAACAAGAAATTGTTGTCATGTAATATCTCACAACAATGTGCCTTAATAAGAAAACAAGTTATGAAATACTGAGAAAAAGTTAGTTTAACCATTAATATGTAACCAAATATTCTTAAGCTGATGATTAGTTAATAATTAATTAAATGGGAAATGAGAAAAAATCATGGATTTTTTAAACTGATATAAAGAAAGCCTATGTTAGTGAGCAATTCATTAGAGGGGAATTAATTTATGAATGGGAAGCCATGCTTTGGCTTCAAACTGACTTTGAAATACTTTCATTAGTGAACATGTTTACATGACATTAGTAAAAACAAATGACTATTTTAGTGGGAGGCTGAGCTGTAACCATAGCTCAACTCCACAATGCATGAAGCTGCTGTCTTAATACTTAACACATGACAACCTGAGGTTGGGGAGCTAGTGGTTACAGAGGTGAGCTTGGGTCTGAATGACTCATGCTCAAGTCCCATGTCTGGTAACAGAGTTGGGTCCCGGAGCAAAGTCCTTAAACCCCTAAATGCTCCGAAGGTAGTGAAATGTTGCAGCCCACTGCTCTAAATCCACAAGAGATGGGTAAAATGCTGAGGCTAATTTCCCAATCAGGATAAATAAAGTCAAAATTATAATTGCTGTCTTTACACATGCATCCAGATATCTCTGTGAATAAAATAGGAGGATGATTCCATGCACGTTGGTGCAGGTGGTCTGTGATATGTTCCACCAGCAGTGACAATTCACATGCAAAAAGAACATTCAGTGCCTTCTGCTACGTCAACACTGTTCCAGCTGCCACCTCTCCGTCCTGTCTGGTAGTAGCGCTTTCTGAGACCAGAGCAGCTGGTGGTGATAAGGTTAAAGAGACTCAGGACTTCAACCTTTATTGTAAAGCAAATTGAGGTGTTCCTGTTGAATCTGCTCCAGATCCAGCGTCCTGGTTTCTCAGTGGCAGTGGAAGTTCTCTTCCACACCTTGAAGCTTTTAAGGTCTTCAAAATGTAAACACAGAAATTATGCTTGAAATATTTATGTGCTCCGCTGAACGACTGTAGACATTTCATGGAGCAGAAGGTGATTTCGATAGAAATTCCCACTTGTGTTGACATTAAGGAAGATAACACACCACAAGTGGAAAGCTCACATTGTTTTTTCTGCTTCTTGACACCAGATGGACAGAAGAAGACATCAGGACGTGGGGCACAGTCAGCGGGAGCAGAGGGAGGATTTAGAGCTTGTGAGGATTAGAGTGGGAGAAAGAGAGAGAGAAAAGGGGTCCTTTGCATTTATACACAGCTAATCTCTCTTTGCAAGGGCTCCCAAAGCTGCTGGGAGCATGGGGAGGGCAGTGAAGCCCTCCTGCCTGTCTGACAGGGCTGCTGCTGTCCAGGAGACATATTACAGATGTGATTTTTAGATATTACATATTAACAGAGTGTGATGTGAGGTATTATCAACAAATTCTATGGTTCCTCAGAGCTCTCAGGAGCTCATCTCATCAAAATCATCACAATTATGTTTCTGGACATCAAATATCAATACAAATACAACATGTTAAAGAGTTTTTTTCAGTTACAAAATGTATGCTGTGAATATTGTGGAAAAAAATTAGAATACTCCATTAAAACCTGGTTATTTTTTAAGATGCGTAAGATTATGAATATTTGATATTCATTTTAACAACACAGCGATTAAGATGAAAAAAAAAAACTACTTTTTATAAGGATTTCTCAAGTCTAGATATTCAGAGAAAAATGTGAGGTAGACCCAAACAACTTTTTGAGGCCTCCAGGAAGAAGATTGTAAGTGCACAAGTCTGGTAAGGGCTAAAAAAGAAAGAAGAATTTGACATCAGCCCACCCAATGTTCAGATAATAAATTATAAGTGTAAACTTCATGATGATCAAAGAAGCTTCCAGCAATCTGGGGAAAGACCTTTAAGGGGCTCTGGTCATGGTTTATGTCAAAGACTCAAAAAGAGTCTGCAAAAGTTCGAACATCACGAGAGAAATTCATCTGTGCTCAGCTCCTTTTTTAGAATCAGAATCACAATACTTTATTAATCCCGGAGGAAATTGTGTCAGTTCCTCCTGCCCTTTTATCCGTGTTGCACGTAAGAAAAAAGAAGACGACGTTCTGAAAGTGCACAAATCTTAAGACAAGTTTTCTTGTAATTGGTCTTCAGGCTTCTTCTTTCCAAAGCTCTTCTTTAGATGTTTCTGCATTTTGTTCTGTTCTCTGTCCAGATGATCCCACACTGCTTCAATAATGTTGGGGTCTGTATTCTGGGGAGGATCCGTCCCTCCATCAGGCCTGTTTCCACTGCTCTTCAGTCCAGTTCTTGTGTCATGTGGCATAAATCAGCCTTTTCTCTCTGTTTTCTTTCCTTAAGAATGGCTTCTTGACAACCATGTTTCCACGGAGACCATTTTAGATTAGGTTTCGGCCAACAGTAGATGGATCAACTGAAGGTCCAGATGCATCTTTCAGGTTCTGGTTCAGGTCTTTGCTGGATGCAGTCCTGACACTTCTGCTCACCACTTGTCTAGTTTTCTCAGATGTTTGAAGGACACACTGCACAGCATACTGAGCTTTCAGCTTGGGGTTCAGCTGCAAAAATCTTATTTTCTGTCTGATAAACTGTTTTATTTTTTAATTTTTTTTATAGATGCAGCTAAAGAAACTAAATTTGTCGACTCAATACTGGTTCATCCTTTGAGTTAGGAGCTTTTAGTGTTTGAATGACTCATAGGTCAGTATTGTTTTTTTAAAAAGAGACTTTTGCATATAGGAACAGGCTGTGTCATTTTTAGAGATTTATCTTTTACCTCTTTGGTTTTCTGAATTTATTATTCAACATACAAACCATAACAGTATCCTTTATGTTTTCCTGAAAGCATCAACTCTCTTTTGCTTACAAAGTAGATGTAACTTGATTTAACCAGTAAATTAGACTGAACCTGACATCGCTATCATCATGGACATCTGCAGTAATAATGTCGGTGTTCAGCTACATGACTTCTAAAAGTGAATTTTAAAATTATTTAAATGTTATGACAGATTTTCTTATACAAGCTTACATCTTCCTGTTCTATTCATGCTGATATCACCACCTCTGCAAACATAATTTACCAAATGACATTTCAGAGAAAAGAAAAAAAAGCAAATGGGAGTTGATGCCATTCAGGTAGAAGAAAAAGAAACATTTCAGAGCAGACTTAAGGGTTTCAAGGTTTCTGGGAGAAAAATGCTAATGTTGAATTATGGATCAGCCTGAAAATAGTACACTTGGAAGCCCTTCCTGAAATATTTAGGTATTCAGTTCAGGGGCTGCTGTTGATGATCAGAACCTCTTTCTTCTAGTTAACCTGTTATAGTTTTGACCTAACGCTGAATTCTGCTAATCACAGCATGCAGCCATGTTTGCACTTGGTCGCAGATATTTTGCAGCATGAGGCAGTTTTACACATCCTCAAGCTGTATGGTTCTGTGCTTGTAAGAGCATGTGTACCACAGTCTGTTTTATGAAAGGCAGAGCATGAACTGCACCAAAAACCCAAATTGTGTTGCTGATTTTGTGGTAGCTTACATTCTTGCTTGTTTTCCAAGCAGAAACAGTAGTAGAACATAATGTGTTTGAGCCTCCTAAATGTGGACGTTTACAGGGTTGGATCTTTACATTTAAAGAACTCAAAGCCAGGCAGCATGAGCAATAGAAATGGAACCTGTGTTTGTATGATTCTTGTCTTCTGATAGAGACACGTTAGCTTTTCCTGGATCTGGATTGAAAACACACAAATACTGTTGAGTTTATGTCTGTGTGAGTTTAAATCTGCATGCTTGCAGCTGAAATGTACACTTGTATCTAAAGATAATGTTGTAAATTTATGCTGGATGACAGTAATATTCCAAGTCATTGTGCGGTCTGTGAGTAAAAGCATGCATCATACTGTGAACTCTGGTCACTTTCTTTATTTCGTGCAGCCATCTTTTTTTTTTATTTTACTTCAAGTTTCTGAGGTCAAGAATCCTGCAAGCCAACAGCTCTGGTGCAAACATCTCTCTTAGAAATTTGGACTGTAGCCTTGAACTGTAGAGCGTTTTTTAATCTATAGAAAACTTTTTTGTTGAAAACATATTGTTGCTTGCCTAGCGGGTGTGGGCATGCTCATTGCCCCCCGGCTTGGCGCCTGTATGTTGGGGTTTACCCCGATGGACGAAAAGGTAGCCTCCCTTCGCCTTCAGGTGGGGGGACGGGTCCTGACTGTTGTTTGTGCTTATGCACCGAGCAGCAGTTCAGAGTACCCACCTTT
>JBAMHW010000004.1:33429892-33445386 GCA_037177495.1 Rhadinocentrus ornatus
AGTATGGGGTGCCGGACCCACTTATACGAGCTGTCCGGTCCCTGTACGACCGGTGTCAGAGCTTGGTCCGCATTGCCAGAATCGTTTCCAGTGAGGGTTGGACTCTGCCAAGGCTGCCCTTTGTCACCGATTTTGTTCATTACTTTTATGGACAGAATTTCCAGTCGCAGCCGAGGTGTTTTGGATTGGGTCTCTGCTCAATTACATTACCGTCATTTAGCTGACGCTTTTATCCAAAGCGACTTACAATGGTTCGGCAGTAGCGTTAAGGGTTTTGCCTAAGGACCCAACTGGAAGGTGTTTATGTTTGTCACCTTGGGAATTCAAACCCTGGTCGCCCACATGGGAGACTGATGCTCTACCAATTGAGCTAACCAGCTGCTTACCGTGGACCGATGGTGAACGATGTGAAGTGTGTTTTCTCAGTTGCTGGATGCTGCAGGGCAAAAAGCAGCTCCAGAAATGTGCATAATGAATGTCACTGTGCTGTCAAAAGAGTAGGAATCACAAATTTTAAGGTCAGAAACTTTTAAATAATGTAGCCCATAACTTGACAATCAAACATTTATTCGACAGCAGTCTAACGCTTTCAATTTGGTTACTATGACGGGCGTCGGCATGGGTTCAGATGTTCTATATAATGACATTTAATGTTGATTTAGTTCGATTTTAATGTCAGTGCAATGCATTAATCTTACTTCATAGTACGCCCCAAAGATCTGAGTTTACAGTAAATAATAACATGGAATCAACTTAATTTATTTATCTGTAGATCTGCAGTATACAATAAAATCACAGAAGTGAATAAAAAACACCTAAACTTTTCAGTTTTAATTTGTTTCATCTTTGCATTTTATTTAGAAAAAAAAATTATTTTAAATTACTTGTAAATTATTCGATTTTGAAGGATTCAAGCTTTTTAAAAGCAGGGTTGTAAAACCAATCACTAATTAAAGTGCCTTTTTCTTTTTTAATTGCATTTAATCTCTTTGTCCTGCATTGTCACAGAGATATTTAATTGATGCATATGAAAATAGTAGTCCATTAAGTCACTTCTTTTCAAACTCTCAGCTTGGGATGTTTACAAAACAAGTTACTGAAAATGAAATCAGCTAGAAAAGGGCCAAAAATCACCTCTGCAGAGTAATATTTCCTGATTTTGTGTATAAGAACTTGATGAATTAGTGCAGATCAACCTCATCCCTCCAAGTCTTATTCATCAACCATCAGTACTTCAGTAAAGTCTGCATAAGTGCACATTCCTGCAGCTAGCGTGCAACTTCTGGTTTAAACCAAAAAAGTGTAGACTAAACCTTTTTCCTGTCTCCTTCAATGCCACTAATAGATTGCAGCAGGTGCTACGGCTTTAAGATGAGGCAAACCAACTTTCTTGTGTGATTTGAGAAACAGCCTTGTTGATACAGCTGTTTTGGTTTAAGATCTAGTTAATCAATAGCTACAGACCCAGGGAGGATGATGTGTGACAGAGATGCAAGTATGACCTCTCACCCCACAGAGGTTCAGAGTTGGTCGCTTGTAGTGTCTGGCTGGGTGGGACTCAGCAAGTGTGTTGAGAGACCTAAGTGAGTAGCCTCTTTAATGCTCCCAGACTTCCCCAGCATGAAAGTTTAATGACAATCCATTCTGCTTGGCCTGACCAGGCTCCTTACCTCTGTCTTCCTCCATCTCGGTGAGTGTTTGCAGCCAGAGAAAGCCATGAGTTACACTGTACAGCATCAGCCACAGAAAATGTCTGCATTTTATTTTAAAAACATACCTTTTTGTTAGTTTAGCCTAGAAAACAATCCTGTGATATTCGGAAAATTAGAAAAGAAAGGATAACCATCGCTCTCTTTCTTCTCTCCGTTGGTGCATGCAAATACATTCCTACATGTTATAGCATTCTTCTGCCACTTGGGGGCAGTTTAATAAATGTGTGGGCTTGTAGGGCTAAACGATAAATGGGTTTTAATTTAAATAGCAATTTAAAACGATCCATGTTTAAAACGTGCAGCGTCGATGGTTTAACAAATCCACTCCTTCAGTCATAAATCCTGTCGTCTTCCTTGTGTGACACATTCAAACATCATGTAACAGCTATACTCAGTAGGGAAGTCACATTTTCAAACTCATGGGTTAATTTTCCAGAAATCACTAAGATAAAAGACAAAGAAGACAGAAAACAGTTCAGCTTCTGAAATGTCTCGATAAAGTGAATAAAAATGGTTTTATTGAGCCGAGTCGCTCTAAATATTCTTAAAGTTCCGATCTCAGCAGTTCTCAGCATCCTCACTTCCCTGGGAGAGTAAAAAAAAACAGGATTTCTGTCTGATTTTCAGGATGAAGCCACATATCTCCCAAGAAACATTCTCTGTCTGCTGTGAGCGTGCTCACCTATGTGTGCGTGCACGTGTCTGTCAATATCGTGAATTTATTCTAAATGTACAGTACATACATGTACATTTCCACATGTGTGTAGTTAAAGTCAAGTTATTTATTAAGCACATTTAAAAACCAGCCTCAGTTGATCAATATCCTGTACAAGACAAAACAAGTAAAATCCCTGAGTCGACAATAAAATAAAATTATAGTCAGATCTATTATGTAAGTAAGGTAGAAAAGATAGAAAAAGTTATCCACCTGTCTTAGAAATGCTTTAGATTTAAAGCATCTATCTAACACATTAGATAGAATGTGTTAGATTTACTTTCTTTAGTAAAACTGCTGTTAATGTCTTCTATGTCAGTCAGTCATTATCTGTACCGCTTATTCCATTACGGGTCGCGGGGTAAGCTGGAGCCCATCCCAGCATTGTTTCAGGTGAGAGGCAGGTACACCTGGACAGGTCACCAGTCCATCGCAGTGTCTTCTTTGTCATTTTCACAAATATTAAATTTATCCTGCAGGCAAGACTGGACCCAATATAGGCCGGTTTTGGCCTCCGGGCCATTTGTTTGACACCCCTGATTTAAAGAATCACCTCATGCCAATAAAAGAGTTTAATATACTTGTGTTGGAAAATATTGTTTTGTTCATGTTCAGCAAAACCAGTACCACAGTAATACCTCAAACAGTGCTGCCACCAATTTAGCAATTAAAACTAGAAAAAAATCTAGCTAACTTCTGATATTACAACTCCTACTACTGTTACTATTGATTATCTTGTTCTATACGTTTTACCACAGCTGCACCTAATGATACGACCACTACTCTTACTGTAGTACTGCATCTCTTGTTGAGTATTTTGTTGATACTGCATTACAACTTTCTAATGAACCTACTGTGGAAGAATCTGGCCAAAGGAAAAGACACGTTAATCCTTGCCTTCATCCAAAAGTCAACAGAGAAGTTTAGGCAACCTGTTTTCATTTCCACAAAATCCAAAACTGACATTTGAACGTCCTTTGAGGGTGAAGCTGAGACGTACTGAGCGCTGCACAAACATGGCCATCTGCAAAGTGCTGACAATAAATACTGAAAATCCTTCGTAAACTGGATGGAAGAGGGGCCGAAAGAAGGGCACAACATGCTTATTTTCAATAGTTTTCTTTGATTACTTTGCAAGATTTGGTTTATACCTCCTTAAATACCCCTCCTAATGTTTCCCTACACATCAACTGGTCCTACAAGATAGTTTTTGACCAAAATTTCTGGATCTTGAGCTGGGGATCTTGCTAAATTACTGCAAACCTTTAAATGTTTTTTCTTTGGTTGGATGGCAATGGCTAAAGTGAAGTAAAGCCAGCTAACAGGTAGTTTTTCAATGTCCTACTCATGGGCTAACCACTTGTTTCGTTCAATCTTTAATAACTTCTTAAATATCCTTGAACTGATCCAAAAAGCTAGAATATGCCAAGACAGAACACATTCCTCCAATCGTGGCCTCTCTACACTCACTGCTTGTTATATTTAGAATAGAGATTAAGATTCTACTTGTGACATGCGAAGCCCTTAATGGGCTATTTCTATAGCACCTAAAGACGCTCTATGTAATTTTCCAACCTTAAAACTCTGCATTCCTGATGTGCTTAATGGTACAGTTACATTTATTATGTACATTTCTCAAGGCTCGAACCAGCGATCTTCTTGTTGTGCGGTTGCGGTGCTGACCACCACACCACTGTGCATCAAAACATTTCCTACTCAATCCTCCATTCTGAGCTGCATAAGGAGACAACGGAGAGGGAAAACTTCATCTGACAGAAAAGAAAAACCTCCATCAGTATCAGAACCAGGAAGGCCACCATCTGCATTGACTGGTTAGGGGTGTAGAGGACAGGAAGTCAATAAGCACCATAACTGTAAAGGCACATTTATGCTCCTTTAAATACATAAATAGGAACTTCCGTTTCAAACCTTGTCATAAGTCGTCTCCCTCATGCTTCCATGCGTCTTCAACTTTGCCACAGTTGTTAAGTCAGTGCCTCCACCGGTGGGCAGTGCTGAGTTCAGAGTTCACTTACACATTCTGACATCACTTTCAGTTACTGGTAGGTTGAGGTAATGCACCGCTAAGAAGTTGTTTGCAACCACCCAATACGCCTGACACACTCACACAGCCTTTCTTTAAAAGCTCTCGCCATCTCCACAGTTGTTGTCCTTGTGTTTACTTTCCTTTCTCTTTGCATTGCTCTTCTTCTTCTCTGGTTTGTTTCTTTCACTGGTTGTATGTCAGCTATGCTGCTAAACACTTTGTCGATGGATTCCAGTGGTATTGTTTGCTGCGTCAAGCGACGCATCTGCAAGGTCCCTGAAAACGGACCTTGCAGATCCGTCTGAAAACGGCTCCTAAGTGATGCAGGAAACAGACGAAAGTGTCAGTTTGTCTGCATATCCATATGGTAGCAAAAGGGGGTTAGAGGTAGCTCACAACACCAACTACAAGTCATGGCTTCTATGTCACCAAGCAGGCTGAGTGAGGTCAGAGGCCTCGTAGGTCACAAAGAATTTTTACATGTATGTCTTAGCATTTAAGAGAGAATTAAACCAACAGAATAACCCAAACATGGATTGTATGTGCAATGTGCAGTGATTAGGAAAACACAGCGGCGTATAGCACTGAAGATATGAGACAGTGAGGTATCAAAGAAAAAAGGAAATGGAGTGATGGGATATAAATGGAAAGCAGAGAAATAAACATAAATATATGAGGAGCTAAGGGATTGAGAGGTAGACACACTGAGGAGCTCTTGCCAAAAAAGCACTTTGCAAGCATACAGAAAACACTTGCAACATCAATAAAAGTTATCATCATTTAAATGCTGGAGGGGCTGCTACTATCCAGAGCTATGAGCTAAACACAGGATGCTATGTAGCCTGACTCCATCACTGTACAAGTGTATTCTGTTTTTATTCATTAAGAAGTAGGAAATATCATACTCAGTGGAAATGGAGCCGGGTCTTCAACCGCAAACCTAAAATAGTTTTGTTTTTTTTGTGTCAGACAATGTGTCAAAGTAGAGTGCAGATCTCAGACACTAACAAAACTACATATTATACTGCATAGTATTAATCCTGATGTGGTAAAAGACTTAAAGCAAACATCATAATGATTAAGGCAGAGACAAAAGAAACCAGGAAGAATTCCGACAAATGGAGCTGATGACAAACAAAGTCGGGTGCTGTTAATTAGCTGACTGAATTGAGGAGTTTTGGGAGAATAGAAGGTATCTCATTACCATCACTGTTTGACTCAGAGGGAACTCAGCTCCACATAGGCAGTTTTTACTCTTCTGGAACCTTCTTTAAATTCAACAAATAGTTTTTTCAACCTGTTTAGCTCTAGTATTAATTTGCTACACAACAAAGGGAGACATTCTCAGAAGTATGGTTATGTTAGAAAAACATTATGCTTTGGTGTTAAAATTGCATGCATTAATGAGATCCACTTCATCCACTAATAGGAATTAATGGTAAACCAAGTTAATCTCAGACCAAAGCATGTACAGCACATGTCTTCTTGATTGCTAGAAAATCTTTACATTTATGTATTTTTAATTGTTCCTATCATTTAACTTTTACAATTAACTGAGGTTATTTTAGAGTTACCTGTGAATAATAAAATATTACAAAAGAAGCTTGCGAACGTCTTGTTAGGAGTTGAATGAAGCTGCGTCAGAGTGATCACTTGGTTGAAAGTTTATAAATCACTTTATTTAAGTCGATTAGGCTACTTATGTGTTAGCTTCTGCAATACATTGGCTAAATTAAAGCTAATGGGGAGATAGAAGCCGTAGCTGCGTTCCATGTAATTTTTTAGGACTATGGTTGCCAAGCAAGAAGCCAACAATAACACATGAGTTGAGCTGATTTATTTAGATTTTTAGATTCATCCAACAGGATGTCCTGGCATTCATTATGATGTAGTTGACATAAACTGGGCTTCTATGAAGGATCTAGGTCATGATAGTGGTAATAAACACAGATAATGATCCAGTTGAAAGTAAACTTAAAGGTACAATATTGTAGAAACACTCAAGCCTAAAAACATTTGCTTTGTTGTCATTGTCCAAGAACCAAATTTTATTTCTATTTTTAGGTTTTAAAACATTAGGTCTTTAGCATTATAGCCACGGGCTGCACGGTGGTGTGGTGGTTAGCACCGCAGCCTCACAGCAAGAAGGTCGCTGGTTCGAGCCTCAGCTGGGGGAGGTTCGAATGTGGGGGTTGGTGGCCTTTCTGCGTGGAGTTTGCATGTTCTCTCCGGGTTCTCCGGCTTCCTCCCACCGTCCAAAGACATGCATGTTAGGCTAATTGGTGACTCTAAATTCTCCCTAGGAATGAATGTGCACGTGAATGGTTGTTTGTCCCTATATATGTTGGCCCTGCGATGGACTGGTGACCTGTCCAGGGTGTACTCTGCCTTTCACCTGGAACACTGCTGGGATAGGCTCCAGCTCACCCCGCGACCCGTAATAGGAACAAGCGATACAGATAATGACTGACTACATTTTAAGCATAACAATGCAATTAATCGCAATATATCATGATTAAAAGCCGTCATGACATGGAGACGTCTAAAGGCAAGATGGAACACCTGGTTGGCTCTATGGATGGATTTAGGGCATTACATCTGATAAGGATGTTTAAACACCTGCACTTTTTACAAAAAAATAGTTTTTTTTTTCACATAGTTTTGCACCACCGTCACTGCTTTGTACCTCTGCCCAGCACAGCCACCCCCTCCTCCCTCTCCCCCTGCCTTCTCCTGTCCTGAATCATGTGAATCATGACTGCTGTCAGTGATCAGCCGATCTTTTAACTGAGAAGGAGGAAACTAGCGATTCACACTTGCACATATTTATCCAAAAGTATTGATTTTGGACGCACTAGCAATAGTAACCTAAATTGATCAGTCTCATATCAGACCCAAGTCATTATCATAGCTGAACAATGAAAAATGTTGATAACAGCAGCCTGTTTAATTTATTTCATATTACTTTTCAGTTTTAATGAGGTTTGCTAGTGACACAGCTGTCATCAGACAGCCATGCACACATCTTTGAAAATAGATCAGGTTCAGATATCTAGTGAGAGTAAAACAGCAAAGGAAGGAAGGAGACGTCTTCTCTAAATCACTGGTGCTGTGCAGATGTTGGAGACGCAGGTTTGATCAATTATGGGCCATGATTTTGGTGAAAGAAATTATGAAAAGGCTCTGAAATACCAACCAGACGAGGACCTTTCACTAAGTAGCTGACAGGCGGTAGAAAGGATTTATACTCCAGATTGACAGGGGCGGGTCAAGAACAGTTTCGATGGGGTAGACATAAATGACATATATTATCCTAAGGTCTTGATTTTATGTGATATTAAATTATTACAACTTAAGTTATCATCTAATGCAGGGGTGCCTTGTCACATCTGGCCCGCCAATTAGATATTAAAACTATTTCAAGTATGACACATTTGAAAGATACACATACACAACTTGTCAGTAAGCCAGGTGCAACCTAACATGTTCAAAGATCAGCTTCATGTGTCCCACTAGTGTTAGCCATTTGCCTTGTTGAACATGCGTTGTTTGTTAAAATTTAACGCCTGCAATGTTTGTTTTTAGTCCTTCAAACTATGCCTTTATTGTTTTTTTTGTCCATACTGATGTTTGTAGAGTGTTATTTGCAGTGATGGAAAAGAATGCATTTGCGTGCTTGAACAATAATTGAACGAAAGATAATTAACATGTATTTGTGTTTCACCCTTGAACTCGCTGTTTGGCCCGCGGCTCACTGGTACATTTTTACTTTGGCCCTGGGAGGCAAAAAGTTTGTGCACCCCTGATCTAATGTAAAAAAAAAAAAAAAGTGAAGAATAACTCAAGTGAGCATTGCCTTTTTCTGTTGATACTATACAGTAAAGACAGCATATTTCAGGCATCGTCGCAAATGGTGATTAATCATGATTAAATCATTTGTAAGCTGATATTAATCTGATTAAAAATATATATACATATTATATACTATTATTGGCACACACACACACACACACACATATATATATATATATATATGTGTGTGTGTGTGTGTGTGTGTGTTTGTGTGTGTGTGTGTGTGTGTGTGTGCCAAGGTTTCCAATTAAACCAATCACTTCTTCAAATGAACTATTAATAACTACTATTAATAACTATGAGTAATAAAGCTTGTACCACCACAATCCCATCACCCAGACCAGGTGATCTACATGATGACACCAGCAGTCTGACAAGGTGTGGCTGCGGTGCTGGATCCATTGACCAGGCTGTTTGTGATACTGTTGTCTTAGTGATAAATAAACACTGGCCATCTGGGTACATTTTTTCTGCTAGCATTGTCATTATGCAGCCAGGAGGGCTGGAGGTGAAGACAGAGCTAAGTCGTGGAGAAAATCAAGAGAACAGTGAAGTTTGCTTTAGGTTAAGCTCCCATCTGTGACCCTTTCTCTTTAGTTTTTATTTTTCTTTGTCTTCTCAATTTTTTTCCCTACAGATTTACTCGTCTTCTTTCATGTAACGTAGAACCTGTAATGTTCTTGCCGCTTTAAACTGAGTTTCCACAGAGGATCTGCCTGTTCTTTTTCTGTCTCCCCTCTTTTTCCTCCACTTCCTCTTTCCATCATCCTCTCTCCAACCTCTTTCCATCATCCTCTCCTCTTCTCCAGTCGTATTTATAGAGTGGCTCCGGATGCATCGGATTCTCTCCTCTGCTGGTTTCTGCCCCACGCTTGTTTCCGACTTGGCTCTCTTTGCTCAGCCTTTGCTTCTTAACTTGTTATCCTTCCTCCTCCTCCTCCTCATAGGCAGCAGTTTGTCAGTTCATCATGTGCTAAGATAGGAAGACTTATGCCGTTCTGTTACCTCTTTTTCCAGTCTTCCTGTCTTTTTTCTCCTTGCCTGCTCTCTTTCTTTTACGTCTTCTGATCACTCTGCCTCCACCCCAGAGTTCCTCTGTTACTTTCCTTCTCACAGCAGGTGTCAACATGTCTTCCTAGTCTCTAGCTCCATCAGAGGCAGACACATTTTCTCTCTCTCCTGTGCTTTTTGGAACGTTTGGATTATTGATCCAAAGCGCTTGTTTTGTTCTTCAAACTGAAATCTCCTGAAAAGTGCCCATTAATGTTCTTTCTGAAATCTTTTGGCTTAACCCATTCTTCCACCTTCAGAAATCCCCACATCCTGTAGTATACACTGTTACAACATGGGGGTGTATGCAATGACATGAGTTGCAGTTGATTCAGGAGTCAGTAATCAATAGAATATATCACATGCAATCTTTATTTCTAAATCACTTAGAACCCTTTTACCTTCTTTTTTATTCTTATAGTTTTATTTTCATACAACATTGCCTTTTTTTAAATTTATTTTAACCAAATTCTTTTAAATCTCTTCTCCTGCCTGCCACAGGGACTGCAGATGGAAACTAGTGTGGAAGCTATAACTTGGTGCATCTATACATACAGAACTCTGCATGGTTAAGCCCCAAATTATATCAGAGAACTTTTACAGCGTCCTGAGAAGATCCCTGAGATCATGTGATCAGGGTCTGTTAGCTGTGCAGCATACCCGGTTAAAAACCAAAGGTGACATCTTTTGCAGCAGTGGATCCTACTCTCTGGAACTCAATTCCTCTGGATCTGAGATCTGTGGACTTGTTTTATTGTTAAGCACCTTGTGATTATTTTTCTTGAAAAACAAGCTTTTCAAAGTGGGTCAATTTGACAACATTAAATTGTTAATTATCTCTGTGGATGAGGTAATAGATGAAGGCAGCACATCCCCACATATAGTAACAATCTGAGGCAATGTCCGTACGTCCAGTCGTCTAACTAACTGAGCACGCTGAGATGAAAGATGAAAAGTGATGGAGGCGGGCGCTGAGCAAACAGTCCATCAGCACTTCCTGTTTCTTTATCACAACCTAAAACTACTATTACTTCTTCCATCTCTTCCTCCAACTGGGAACTAGAGGACTACTGGGAATCACTGGGACTCAGCTGCATGAGAGGCATGGTGTGTGTCACTGTTTATAGCCGCATGTGTGTGTGCTTGGTTCCGGTCTAAACAGAGGACTTCAGCCAGTACCACATCCCAACAGTGGATTTCATGCACCCACAGTTGAGAGCATGTCTTTGTGTAAGCCCTGTAGTGGACTGGGACCTGTACAAGGTGCACGCTATGAGCTGGTTTTCACGACGCGGTACACCACGTACATGACTTGTAAATCCAGAGCTTTTAAAAATTTTCGACTCATTGTCACAAATGTTCAACAGACTGTTTTTTTTATTTCAAGCAACTTTGTTTTATTCATTTAATTTATTTATTCTTTATTAACTTAATATTATTATACCAGTTGAAGGTTTGAACACTTTCCTATTAAATCTAATGTGTGAAAAGTGTTTCCAAAGCTTTGATTAGTAGTGTATTTCTTTATTTATTATATTCATTATAAAAAGATATTGGTTTTAATTTATTTAAAATTCAGGTGTAGTTGTTTTTATTCCAGTCTTTTTCTTTTTACCGCAGTGTCAATCGGCAGAACTGTTAATGAAAGTGGTGGAATCAATGTAAAAACAATATTAGACCTATCTATGTTTTAATTTTAACTTTAACCAAATAATTCTAGTCTTAGGAAACTTTTGATAAACTCCAAAATTTTCTGAACCGTAAACTTAGCATCTGAAACATACAGGATTTTGTTTAGTTACCAAATTTGTCAAGTTTTTGGAGCTTTATAGATGTGCTTATAAGAATCCAGCGTTGACAAAAAGGTACATTAGTTTATTAACTTAAACAAATGCTTAGATGCATATAATTATGTTATTTCTGTTCAAGTACAAGAGACTGAGTTTTATGATGGAGACTTTTGCTGCTTTTAGGACCATGACAATCTATATCCAGTCTTACAATGGCCTGGAACTTCATGCCCTCCCAGAAAAGCAATCATTCAGAATATCGAACAATCACCAGCGTCACAACTGCACAACAGCTCCTTGTAATCTCTCCTTTAGAAACGGTGAGAAAAGCATCACCACCCATTGAAATTTAATGTTTGCATGTGGTAACATCATGGCCTTTGCAACACACGTATAGAAATAAAAATTATCTGTGCCAAATTTCACAAATAGACATGATTACTGCACTTACTTTAACATTAAAATTGAAAGTGGCCAAAAAGGCTAACAGTACAAACTCAGTTCTGTCATTAATATGTTTTGGTAAAGAGTACTGTACTGCAAAGCAGTGCCATGTATAAATGGATGTCTGTGTACAGCTATGGGGAAACATGCCCTTGTACTGTTTAGCCAAGAGGGATTGATTTTCCTCCATAAAAACTGCTCACAAGGCTCGTGACTCCACTACAATATTATAGTGCTCCATCACCTGCTGCATTCCCAGGCATGGTGGCTGACCCCCAGGGAGGCAGCAGGCTCAGGCATGCAATCAATAAACACAGTAGAGTGAAGACAAAGAGCATGCCACTACCTGAGAAGACAACTCACCCCCTTTGACTTCTCTGAGTTATTGTGTTTTTGTCCACATGGTTGGCTTCTCTCATGTATCTCCAGCAAAGTGAAGAATAAATGCATCTTAATTTATATGTGTACTCTATCAAAGGCTACAAAACTGAATTATTGGTTATGTTTCCTTCAACTTTTGCATTTATAAGTCACACATTGGAAAGATTTACTCTCAATTAGGTTTTCCCTTTTAGAGCAGATAAGAACCCATGGAAACACCTACTATGAATCAGGTTTTATTGAACACTCAGAAGTACAAGTACAGGAATGCATTTTGTAAGTATCCAAAACAGCCTAGTTTATTCACTTCAAACCAGGTAAGAAAATCAAAATGCTTCTTTTTCTTGTGCGGTTCTGGTGAGAGTCATCTGAAAAGCATGATTGTGTAACAGTGTCAGTGTTGGAGAGGATGCATGCATCAGCCGTACCTCTTATGCACAGATTAGTTTACCTCAGGATCAATTTTCTGTGTATTAAAATTATCCTCAAAAGCCAGAAATTTCCCTCAGATACCAGTTATCAGGTACATCTGGGCACAAAGTTGAGCTAATTTATGCACTTATGTCACAGCACCGCCGGGTGTTATAAGGACAAGACATGGTTCAAATGTTAAGATCTGGGGCTATTTAGTTGACAGCATGTGGTGTATTGGGCCAAATGTGGCCTAATAGCATAAACCAGGTTTTACAAGAGTTATGGAAAGTGTTGTGAGGGACATACGTAGCCCCAAAACACCAAGGAAACACACACTCATCTGCCACTTTATTAGGTCCACCTGTTCAACTGCTTGTTACCACAAATATCTAACCACCCAATCACGTGGCAGCAAGTCAGTGCCTTTATTCACGTGGACATGTTCGAAACGACTTGACAGAGAATGGTCTGAAGAAGAGAAAATATCCAGTGAGCAGCAGTTGTCTGGATCCATATGTCTTGAAATGTCAGAGGACAGAGAAGAATGGGCAGACTGGTTGGAGATGAAATAAGAACTGGTTCCAACCAAGGTGTGCAGAATATCTCTGACATGTCCAACCTTGAAGCAAATGGGCTGCAGCAGTAGAAGACCACACCGGGTGCCTCCTTCTGATGGCTACTTTCAGCAGGATAATTGAGCAAATTCTCCAAGGAATGTTTCCAACACCTTGTTTAAGCTATGACACCAAGAATTAAGGCAGTTCTGAAGGAAAACGAGGGTCCAGTCCGGTACCAGCAAGGTGGACCTAATAAAGTGGCCAAGGGGTGTATTTTTTTATTTACCAGACATGTATTTATTGACCATCAGCTACTTATTGCCCATGTCTGATTAATAAGAAGCTGAGTTTATGTGGAGAAATATTCATCCTGAGTTATTACTGTTTATTAAAACCAAATATGGACCAAAGTACAATCACTGGCTCTTGGGAGCTGATTGAGACAAATGTTTCATTATATTATTCACTGTCTTTTACATCGAGGGTAAAATAAAATATTCCAAGTTCTTTTATGTCTGAATGTTTAAAAAATGTTGGTGATTTGTTTTACTTTGTTATACTAAAAGTGGGAAGGGGTGTGAAAAAACACCTAAAGACAAAGACGATGAGGATCTCCTCATTTGTACTTCAGGTTTTCGGCTGAGACCACAGATTTTTTTCTTCTGCTGCATCTCTGCTGAATTTGTGGAAAGATCAGAAAAGACTTCTCCTCAGAACAGGAACAGCTGGTGCACTGACACCCGCTGACATCGGGAGCTTGACGCCACCATGTTGCCATGACAACCGTCCATGCACCCTCTGTTTCTGTCAGCTGTTCCCATGGCGCCCGGTCTTGGCTCAGCCCGTGGCTTCCCATGAGCAGGATAGATGTCATCCTTGGGGTCAGGGTTCAGGTGTATGACGTTGCTGCCGTGGCGATCTCATGTTGTTTTTTCATCTGAAATATCATCATTTTAGATAAATCAAAGAAAACTTAAATCATCTTTTTGGAGAAATCGTGGTTGCACTTCAAATTTGTACATCTTGTTTCCATCTAACATGTTGATATACAGTATGTTGTCTGGCTAAATGCTGGATGGTGATGATTTTATCTGTTTAAAGCTTTATCCTGTCTTTTTTAGTTAACTAGCTGTGAATTAGGGGCTCAGAATAGATGTGATAATATGGAATGATGCTATATTGGTAAAGTGATCTTCCGTTTATATGCTAACTTTCTTGAATGAACTTTAAAAGGCCCTGGTTCTGCTTGCTAGATTGCACCGCGGCTTTGACGTTTAGTGTTCAGGTTAATCCTCAGCAACAAAACACTTAATATTTGATTTTTAAATTCAAAAGCTATTTCAGCCTTTCGTTTCATATTAGTTTGTAAATGCTTGTTATAATTACATTCATACTTTCCAAATTTCATGTAACAATCCACGTCAGAAAATTCTTGTCCCTGTTCCAGGCTTGTCTTGTGCCAGCTGATTGGCCGGGATGAGTCCCAGACCGTCAGTCACCTCCCTGTTCCAACTGTGCTCGCCTGCTGCTGCAGCTCTATCAGCACAGACAACTACAACGGCTCCGCTGAGGAGACTCATTCCCTGAGCTTAGAAAACTCGTTGTTTTTTAAAGAATTTATTAAATATTTTATATTCAGGGAGGTTGGACGCTTTTTGGGATTCCCATTTTTATTTATCAATATGGACTGACTGAAGACAGAAGTTATTTCTAAACATTCCAGTACATGTTTGTGGAATAGCGTCGCTCCTTTGGATGGGTCATGGTGGAGAATCATTGTCTCTTTGATTATTTGTACCGGAAAAGGCTGCAGGCACCAGATCAGAAGTTATGTTTTCAGCCTGATTCCCACCAAACAGCTGAGTGCCACCTCCAGGAAGGCATGTCTGCATTTAATAGACCCAGGTAAACGATACACACCGAGAACCACTGAGCTCTTTCAACCTCATCTGGACCAAAAGGTTACCTTGGCTCATTGATATTGGTGTTTAGCATTCTGATAGTTCTGGGTTTAGGTATTTTTTTGGTCCTGCCATGTTAAGTTCTGTCTTTCCTGTTTTATTTTGTAGTTTTTTTTCTTTGTGTATTCTGTTTAGCGTCCTGCTTCCTGTTCATTAGCACACCTGGTTTAATTTGCTCTTTTGCTTCACCTGTTCCTTGTTAGTTCACCTCTGTTTATACACCCTTTGGTCTCATTTATCATCTGCCAGATCATTGTTGTGTTTCCCCTGATTTGTCTGTGTAAGTTCTCCAGTTCTTGTCATTTAAAGCTTATTCCTGCACCCATCGTGCCTCTTCGTCCTGCATTTAGGGTCCACTTAATCCACACATCATGACAGAAGTGCGCACAGAATTGTGATTTTACCTTGTGGGAAACAACTCTGACACATCTAAAGGCAGTGTGACAGCATTGTGTCTGTTATATTGACATCTTCTATTTGGAGTTGTTGCAGGGCTGCTGTTGGTTGCTCACCCTGATTTGGAGCACCTGGAGCCTGGGAGCCTCACAACATGAAAGCTCCAGGATTCCAG
>JBAMHW010000004.1:33445486-33455822 GCA_037177495.1 Rhadinocentrus ornatus
AACATGAAAGCTCCAGGATTCCAGGTGCTTCAAATCAGGGTGAGCAACCAATCAGCAGCCCTGCAACAACTCAAAATAAAAGATGCCAATATAAAGCCACGTACACACAGAAGGATTTTTTTTTTTTTAAATTATGAGATTATTAATCTGGTTGAGACCTCACACGTGAAGATAAAAAATCAGGCATTTAACAATTTTGATTTTGAGTGTGGTGTGTTCCGATAATCACGGAGCAACACACACAGAACAATGCTCTCCTGCAACTGATCTACAATTTAGTCCTCCGAGCCGGACATCTCACGTGGCCAAACGTCATCAAACTTAAACGAAGAAGAAGAAACACAGTAACAACCAGAAAACACAACACACAGCATGGAAGAGGATATATAGGATGAGGGAATGATTGTGTTCCTGGGACTAATGTTAACAGAAAAAGCCGGAACTGAATAAAATAACAATAACTAGAGACAGCGTAAACATGGACTTTATATCCTTCCTTGTTCCCCAGCCAGCTCGCTCTCTGACTGGCTACATTCTGGTCCACGTCACCATCTACACTGTCACAATTAATGAGTCGTCGGCTTTCCTCACTCGTATGAAGAAATCGGGTCATAAATATTGAACATGTTTAATATTTCCAATTCTCGGCTACGATCAGTTTCAGAGCGGATCACTGGGACAAATCTGCTTGTAAAAACCTCAGACCAAACGATAATTGTACAGGGAAATCTTATAGGTCTCGTGATAACCAGGCGTTTGCCGTCGTTGGTCGGACAGAGGCAAAATTGGGACGAAAACAGCCCGATAATCTTTGTGTGTCCCAGGCTTAACAGGCACAAGGCCGTCGGAGCAGAAACCATCTCCTTCCTGTCAAACTACTGCAAAAATTCAACTCTTAATGTTACTGAAAATCAGGAAATGGATGCAGAGATTTATTAAATTTTTGTAAAGTTAAAGTAAAATTCAGTATGTGAGGTAAAAATGGAGTATGTACAATTCTTATAAACTTGAAAGTGAATATTTGATGTGGGCAGTTTTATTCTTCAGCACAGTCTGAACCCTCGTAGTGAAGCTTTGTGAAATTCCTTTTAGAGTCCGACCAATATGGATTTTTTTTAAGACTGATGTCAATTCCAATATTTGACCAGAAAATTCCGATAACTGATTAATCGTCTAACTAATTTAAAAAATAATAATGAATAAAATAACTCCTATTTATTTATTTTTAAATTTGCATTGTGAATATTTCTTTCTATGGAACATGCATCATATAGCTGCCAGTTGTACTGATGATAGATTTAGACCATAAGCGTATTCTATATATAAGCAATATAATGAGTGAAGTTTCTGGCAAAACAATATTTATGCAGCCCTCTAATGCTTTTAAATGTTAAATCACATTTTCTCTACTCCATTATTTTCTTTGCCATGAAGTCATGACTCATATGAACCAAAATAAAAACCAGATACGCTTTCTTAGACGTTAAAACGTCATATTTGACAGAGTTGCATTTTAAACATAATAGTCACAAATGGTCTGACACTGATGTTACTCCACAACACACACACGGGAAGTTGCTGTTACAGCCTGAGTCACATTATAGTATTTCTGGCAAAGTAAAACTATGAGTGACATGACATCATGACAGTAGCTGAAGATTGTAACTTGCATTGTAACTTTTTCCCTTCTCTTTGCATTTACATCACTGCTTAATACGCCTCAACAAGCAGCTGATGGACTGATGAACGCTCGTTCTGTACTCTCAGACATTTTGTACACCTAACTTTTTTTATTTAGTTACTTAGGTCACTGGCTTTTAGCTGTTAGCTAACGCTATGCTAGGTTGGCATAACCACAGCAATGTTATTGCTAACATAAACAGACAACTTAGGCTAGGTTAGCACAACTTTAGCAATGCAGTAAGTAAGTAAAGTTTATTTATAAAGTATTTTTCACAGATAAAAATCACAAACTGCTGTACATAATATGGATGCAATAAAGCAACATAATTTTCAAAAAATAAATATCAACAAAAAGCTTTCCTGAATAAAATAGTTTTCAACTACTTTTTAAATAAAAAGCATGACCGACGCAACTAAGCACGGGTCACTATCACAAGGCAAAGTGAGTTAAACTGAAACTGGGAGACATGTTGAGTCATTCCTATTTTCACTTTGTTATAAACATACCTGTCCACTCAGCTCTGCCCACCCCTGTAGTGTTGCCTGGCTGTAACTACTACTGTAGCTACTGACGCCAGTGAGGACTGAAGATTGAATGGAGTCAGAGCTCTATCTAGGGGACAAACGGCGCAACATCATCACTCTGTGCGACTGGAATTTACTGTTTTATGAGAAATTAAGAAAATATTGGCGTTTAATCGTCAAAATTCTGGCCGATTATGATTTAATCGGCCGGCCGATGAATCGGTCAGGCTCTAATCTCCTTAAGTTGTTTTCAGGAATAGTTCTTCAGGCTTCTTTAAGGACTTTCCAAAGCTTTTCTTTGGATGTTTCTGCCTTTTGTTCTGTTCTCTGTCCAGATTTCAGACTGGTTCACTAATGTTGAGGTTTGGTTTCATCCCTCCATCACACCTTTTGCCACAATTTTCAGCCCAGTTCAGTCATGAGACATACCTCAGCCTTTTCTCCTTATTTCTTTCCTTAAGAACAGCTTCTTGGCAGCCACCCTTCCATAGAGACCATTTCAGTTGAGGGTTCGGCCAACAGTTGATAGATCAACCAAAGGTCCACCCCGCAAAAATTAGCTATCTTGAGTATAAAACACTTAAATTGAAAAGATTTAGACTATAATCAAGTGAAATGATTTTGTAAGATCATTACACTTTGCAAGGTCTGTTAAAATAAATTTAAAAAAAATCTAGACTTTAGACAAGTGAGAAATATTTTATATCAAGTTGTGAAATGTTCATTTCAAGTCCCTTATTAAGTGAAAAAAAAACTCAAAAGCAGCCTTTCAATGCTTTTCAGTCTTCTTTCTTTCTCACTTTGAGAGAAATTTGAAAACTGCTATTAATAGACTTGATAAAAAGCTCTGCTTCTGCTTAGTTTCAGCTAACAGCTCCTTGGGAATCACCGTGTAGCTGCAAAAATCTCATTTCTTGTTTGTCACACTCTTTGGGTTTTTTGAAAGATGCAACTAAAAAAATGGGAACAAATCATGTGTTGTGAACAAATCAAAGCTATTTAGAAACTCAGAAGGTTTGGAGAATTATTGCTCAAGATCCCTTTAAAACATGACGACAAAGTCTGTGTGCTTGGAGGTAAAGTATAACTAAATGAGGGCTGTTTTTTTTCCTGTTCAGTGGGGTACTTAAAAGACAAATATGTGTCCCTGGATGTGAGCTTTTCTGTATGAATGCATTTATATTCGTTTAACAGCTCTGTGCAACAGCATTGTGGGTGTTTTCACATGTCCTGATTTGCAATTCACACACAGGAGTTATTTCCATCACAGACAGAAAGTAGGATGATTGGCTGTGAGCCACTCAGTACAAAAACCAACTGAGATTTTTTTTAACGACTGCATGATTTTCTTATAAAACAGATTTTTTTTCCCTCTTTTCACTAGAAAGTTCATCACAGAACTAAAATGTTAACGCGCTGTTACCAATAATGACTAAACCTCTGTCCTTCCACCTCTCTTCTTAGGACACTGCACCAGCAGTTTGAAAGTTACAAGCAGGAGGTGCGTCGCATCGGGGCCGAGACGCAGCGTCAACAGACCCAGCCAAAGGACGACGCACCAACCTGTGGTATCTGCCACAAAACCAAGTTTGCAGATGGCTGTGGCCACCTCTGCTCCTACTGCCAGACCAAATTCTGTGCTCGCTGTGGAGGGCGGGTCTCTCTGCGCTCCAACAATGTGAGAATCCTGACCTCTGACCTTGTTTCCTTTCTCCCCCTTCACTCTCACCTCATTCTTGCTGTAGATGATGTACAGCTGCTCTTCCTGCTTCTGTGTTGTCTTAGTTTGCTTCTTTTGCTTCCTTGTCACACTTTGGTGAGGCCAAAGTGTATTGGAAGAATGGCTTGGGTCCAGTCACAGACCCTTTGAGGCTTGTTATAAGTCTGAGGCTTTAATGTTGTGGAATGGTAATGAAGTGAATCACTTTTGCTTACTTGAACATGAAAGCACACCAGTTCTAGCATCTTTGTTGTCCCGTGTTTCCTGTGACTGTACTGCAGCCATTGAAATAAGCATGTCAGCCTGTGATAGTGCTGTTTTCACCAAGCAACATGTTAAGGACAGTGAGGAAAAAAATAATTAGGTAAAAAGAATGTTGAAAAATGTAAATATCACACCTGCCTGATTGCAGGATAAAGGTCTGCCATGGCAGCACGGTGAAACTGCAAGAGTCTCAGGTGGTTGTGGGTCTCTGTATACCTCAGGAGACCCTGTGAAGAGAGCAAAGTAGGGTGGGCAGTTGGATACAAGAGGTCAGTGGTCATCCACTTCCGTTGGGCACCACCAGTTGGGTGAGAGAGATTCCCAGCACAATTTATCCTCAAGGCCAGCAAACAAGTTTTTCTGCTCGTCCAATATCAAGCTTGGTAGTTGAAGGGGGCTAATAGTTCAACTGCAGAGAGTCAAGTTGTGGCTGCATTTCACATGACGTCACATCCGCCCAGTAAGCTGTGCGTAACAGGAAGTGGTCTACCTAACTAAAGAGTACACGTGGCTAACGTGTTCTTGCTAGATGGAAAATGTCTTACATTTGTGACGTTCTTGGTTACTCCAGTTGTGAAAATAATCGAGGTTACTTCAGGGTTCCTCGTGAAAATAGTGAAAATATTTACCCCCTGAGATGAGAGGTGAGGCCCAAACAAGACAATCTTCCACCATCTTTATTCATTCACATGTAACAACTGCATTAGTTGACAAAGCCTGGGCCCTATCAGTTGCTATTATAGAGCCTGTTGGGCTCTCATTGGACCCCCCCCCTCAGGTGATTCCTCATGAACTTCCTCATTCAGGCTTCATTAACTATTAGACATAAAGACTGAATAAAAGAATTTGGTCTGACATGATAATTGGTTAAACGTAGCAGTATGAAGCAGATTCCCTGTCGTCCATTCAATGTTTATTCTTGGCTTTCTAGTAATTATTTTCATCAAGATCTTGCTCTGATAACAGTCTGCTACAGAGGTCCTCTACCCTGGTCCTCAAGGCCCACTATCCTGCAGGTCTTAGATGTCTCCCTGCTGCAACACACTTGATTTAAGTGAAGGGCTCATTAGCAGACTTGTGCAGAGCTTGTCAGAGAGCCTTTAATTTGAATCAGGTGTGTTGCAGCAAGGAGACATCTAAGACCTGCAGGATAGTGGTCCTTGAGGACCGGAGTTGGGGACCTCTGGTCTAACTAACGCCCACCATCCACTTCATCAGGTCCACCTGTTCTACTTCCTGTTTTCACAAGTATCTAATCAGCGAATTACATGGCAGCAACTCACAGCATGTAGACATGGTGAAGATGACTTGCTGAAGTTCAAACTGAGCATCAAAATGAGAAAGAATGGGGATTTAAGTTACTTTGAACATGGCATGTTTGTTGGAGTATTTACTTGGATTTTTACGCACAACCATCTCTAGGTTTACAGAAAATGATCTGAAGAAGAGAAAATATCCTGTGAGCAGCAGTTCTGGGATATTTTTTTGGCTATTTTTGGGCCCCTAAATCCCATTTCAACTAAGAGGTCTGGCTCAGGATGCTTTGGTTTGGTAAATCCTGATCTGTTGCATTTCCACAACAACCGTAGTCTTATCTGGTAGGCAGGCATTAGTCAGATTAGTTACATTGAGGTCATAGAGGTGCAACATCTGTCTTGAAAAAAAAAACCCAAAGAAGAATGTGGCACAAACAAAGGAGGAGAACCAGCAGTTTGTTTTCTTTCTTCTTGGCATGTTGCTTTAGACAAAAAAAAATGATGTTCCTGCTTTGTTCTTATTGCCGTGTCACACAGGAATTGATGATTCTCTCTACCAATCAGTGGATTAAAGTGTGTTAAGCAACACCCGTCCCAGCTTTTGCCTGTAGAAACACAAGAAACAAGAAACACACCCCTGATTTAGTCAGGCGTGTCCAGAGTTGCACTGGGCACCTCTAAAATCTGATTGGATACCTCAGGTGATTGACAGGTCACTAAGAGGTTCAGAAGTATCAATACAGTTTGAATCTAGCTAGCACTAGGTTAGTTTTGAAATAATGTGGGGAAACCATTTCATATTTAGTTTTCAGTGAGTGTATTTAGGGGACTACACATCAACCCACTTAATCTATATTTTCACATTGGAGTTGAAAAAAAGTTGTAAAGATGCTCAAAGAGACCCTCAGTATCCACGTTACTTAGCGCTGACTAAGCTAGTGCTACATGATCCAGTTTCATTTATACAGGAAGCTAGCAAGGCTGCAAGTGGGTTTTAAAATAGCTACAGCATGAAAATGTGGAGAAATATATCCTGTAACCAGTTTGGTTACTAGAGGAAGAGATAAGACTGAAGAGAACGGGAGATATTTCTGACTTTTTAGTCAGAGGAAGGACAGGGATTGGGCTTAAACAAACCCAGCCCCCATGGCCGCCCTATGCATAAAAGCCTAGCTCCACCATTTCACCCTAGTACCAACGTGGCCTGGTTTTACCAGCACAGCCTACCTGAGTATTGTTGTGTCTGTTAAATATTAGTGCTGCCTTCTAATTCAGAATAACCAGGAATATTTCTTTCATTAACTCAATTCTTGTTTAGTATATAGATGTAATTTCTTTTAATACTTTGTGATTTCAACATGTGTGGTGTGGTGGTTAGCACCGCAGCCTCACAGCAAGAAGGTCGCTGCAGTGGCCTTTCTGTGTGGACTTTGCATGTATGCTTGGCTTCTTCACCGTCCAACGACATGCATGTTAGGTTAATTGGTGACTCTAAATTCTCCCTTGGAGTGAGTGTGAGTGGTTGTTTGTCTCTCTGTGTTGGCCCTTCCGTGGACTGGTGACCTGTCCTGGGTGTACCTCTCACCTGGTAGCTGCTGGGTTAGGCTCCAGCTTCCCCGCGCCCCCTTATTGGATGAAGCGGTATAGATGATGGATGGTGATTTCATCAAATCAGGAAATGTTAAGCAGAACTTAGATCAGTCAGAGGCCCTGATATGAGGAGGCTCTAAAATCACTCCACTTTAGTTTCGGTGTCATGTTTCCAGTTAGAAAATGTATCTAGCTTCCTTTCCTTTAAGAAAGCTTGCAAATGGATCAACCTGTTAAGGAGATTTGTCAACACTGGTTTGGTTCTTTGTTTATAAAATGTGTCATTCTGATGTTCTGCTGAAACAACCTCAGGTCTACAGGGAACAAGGCATCACCTCAGTTTGATGATCCAGTGTGCACCTCAGCATCTGTGGTACCTTCAAATATCTGACTGGGAATGACTCTGGTCTCTTTCTGTTCATCTGAAACTTGGTAGTGGTTCTGTGTTTTATGGCTTCTTCTTTTCAAAGTTCTCCTGGGACCACATTACGTGTTCATGCTTTAGGGCTCATCGGTTATAAGCATCAACCAATGCTTTCTGGTCTTAATCTTCACTAAGGGAGATTTCCTCCGATTTTTCCTCAACATAAAAACAAGACCAATTTTCTTTTTATTCCAAAACCTGACTCACTCACCTGTCTCCATTTAATCTCAATAATTTTACATTCCTTTAACGTTTCTTTTCTCATAACTGCTTTTACTTTTCATCAACAGACATGTTATTGATTCTGCAAAGCAGCAGAGTAACACAGCAAAGGTAATAAAAAGCTTTGCAGCACCGAAACTGAGACAGTGTGGAGAGCAGCTCAGAAGTGGTTTTGGTATTGCCGTTAAAAAAGGGAAGTGTAAACGGTCTGATGTGCTGCTCTCGGAGCTGTGAGTCCACTCTGTCTGTTGTTACTCTAAATAACACTTTTTCCTTTGAACTGTTCAGCATCTGCTGGATGGAATATTTGCACAGATCTGACTGAATGTTTCCCAGCTGATCAGACAGCTCATGGAAAGGTTAGAGTAGTTTTTTTTTATCAAAGCTGCATTTGCTGTCAGGATTGATAACTGGAAAAAAGGAAGTCAAACATGATGAGCTCTACATGATGCCCTGGATTCAGCTGCAGTTAAACAATCAGCTTTAACCGCTTCTTGATGAACATGAGAGCCTACAGTCCAGAAGATGTTAGCAGACACCAGGATGCAGCAATGCTAACATGTAGCATAGCAGCATGACGTAGCAGAGCAAAAATACTCTACCAAAGCATTGGCATCCAAACCAAACACTCAAACCCAAAGCAGCTCTAACCACTTAAGAGCTTCTGCTAATTTCTCCACACAAACAAGGAGTCACATGACAGCAAAGACTGCTGGTTCCAGTGTGTCTCATCGCTGTGGGACAGAAACTCTGGGAGTTAGCAGCCAGGATCAGAAATCACGCCTTATTGTTGCCGTTTTGTGGTAAAAAATGTGATTCCAGCTCTAAAACTCTGCTAATGTGTTCTCCTATGACTCTGCCTTTGTTTGACATGAATCATGAAGGTCCTGCTGGTTTCCATGGAGATGAAGGAGGTTTATAGTGAAGGATTCACTCTTCCTGTCATAGACTATCTTGGGCTTCACTTCTTTCTGGATTCTCCTGACTCTGACCATTGATAGAGGTGTCCATCATCATCATCGGCCAATGACTTCCTGAGATATTTACCTGCTTAACACCTCTATTAAATACCTGGAAAACTGCTCAGGTTCACTGTTCACGGTTCCTCATCAGATATTACTTTATTCATTCCTAGGATTACTTTGTTTTCTTTGTGTGAAGCACTTTGAGTTGCATTTGTGCTTGAAACGTGCTACATAAATAAGTTACTTTACTCGTCCCTAGATGAACTGGGCTGCTATCATCTGTTTTTTACTGAAAGTAATGTGGGTTTCTTTTAGTAGGAGATAACTATTTACATTTCCTATTGTGTTCCAGGTGAATTTACTCGACACAATAACACGTATGTTGATTCTGACACGTCTGTAGTAATCTCACACGTCTCAGCTTTCGATAGAGACCAGGGTTAAACATACAGTCCTTGTAGCTGTGCAGATATGTTTAATTTATTCTAGGTATGTCATTTCAGACAGGAGGAGAAAAAATAGACCTTGTCAAGAAGATGTTAAAATGAATAAATGACATGAGTTATAAACATCTGACATGAAACTTATGTTCTTCCTCCTATAAGAAGCTGAATGATGCTCTGTGTCACTGACCTGATGAAGCCAACAAGCCTGAAACGCATCTGTCTGCTCATTATGTCCCAAACATATTAACATTTAGATAATTATATTGTTCAGGACTTAGTGTATTTTATCATTTTTTACTCACAAATCCAACATCGTTCCCATGATAATGGTAAGATCATGTTCTGAAATCTGCCCACAGAGAAGCATGAGATTTATTGATTTATTGCTGACCTGAGCAGGGTTAACCACCTCTGTTTAAATATTCACACTCCTACTGAGGCCGGATATGACATGTTGTATTCCACTAGTAAAAAAAAAAAAGGAGATGCCCAAAAGTCGCCATGTTGTCTGGAAATTATCAGAAGGTGATGAGTAAGTTAGGACCTGAGGAATTCCTGGGATTCTTCCATCAGAGAACAGAGCTGATCCGGACCTGAACACAAGGAAAACACTCAGGTGTAACTCGACATGAGCTGCTTCTTCAGCTCACCGTTTATATTTAGTGATCTGATGTGATGAGGCTTTTCTGTGCCCACTACATGTTTTATTTCTGGAAGTGAACATTGTCTACTGATATGAAAATGCAGATACCTGAGTCTGTCTGAGCCCAACCAGCCACGAGACGCAGCTTCACAGTGAGAGAAAACATGCCTGTAGCAACCTGCCACGCAAAGGTGTGTTTGTGAGGCTGGCTGGGCTGAAAGGAAAGAAGCAGAACCTGTGTGGCCACTTCCTGCATTTGTCAGCAGCCACCTTCCTTCAGAGTTGTTGTCAGAGCCGTAAAATGGAAGGTCACGCTTCAGACGAGCAACGAAAGTTCTTTTGATGTTTCAGTAGTTAAAGAGCCAGATCACAGCCAGGCATGGATCACATTTATCTACTGTTATACATGAGAACATTTCCATTCAAAGTGGTAACCCAGTGGTTACAAAGGTGGGCTCGGGTCTGGAGAACCCGGGTTGTCCAAATCTCCGGTGTGCCACTATGGATCCTTGAGTAAGGATCATTGATGGAGCTTCACAGATGTGGAAGCTGCCCACGCCATAGGCACTAATGCAGCCCCATACCATCAGAGATGCAG
>JBAMHW010000004.1:33455922-33469848 GCA_037177495.1 Rhadinocentrus ornatus
TCAGGTGTGTTGCAGCAAGGAGACATCTAAGACCTGCAGGATAGTGGGCCTTGAGGACCAGGGTTGGGGACCTCTGTGCTAAACCACTCTATCAGTGCAATCAATGGTGTTTCACACTTTGCTTTATAGGTCATTGTGATCTGTTAAGTCATAAAAAAGAAAGAAAGGGCGAGCAAAGAATTTTACAAAAAGTGGCTTGTGAACCTTTGATTGAAATACATAGGAGCTGAGTAAAAGCATGCCAAGAGTTTTCACTGATTTACTTCTTGGTTCCGCTCCCTTTGTTAGCTTCTGCTAGGTTGTGGCTAAATGGGCAATAAAAGCTATAAGCAGTCACAGATTGTTCACACCAAACACATATAGCAACAATGCTATAAAAACAACAAAAGGCGTACTTCCAGCAGAAAAAAAGTATAACAGATAGTTCCAGATGTCGAGCAACAGAACTGACCGGTGTTTCTCCACTTGTGTCTTTGTTGGATACCGTGTAAGGATCTATGCCATCACATAGCTGATTTCTTGAAGGCATGCAATGAGTAAAATTGCATCTAAGCTAAAAATACTCTGACAACATGTGTACATCTTCCATTTTGATTTGTTTGACCACCACTTTTCTAACTAAAGGTAGAGTATATGGCCCTGCATAAGTTACATGCTTGAAACCAGCCGTATGTTTGGTCTGGTCTAACAACAAAACATGTAATATACACAAATAATGTTATAATGATCTGTTTTTCTACCCAGTATGCATTTTAGATTTGTTGCCTGCTGAATGTGACTCAACATTGAACTTTGTCTTCTGTTAAGTACCTTTTAGAGTACTGAAACGAATTTATGGATTTTGACAGATTAAAATCTGAATAATCAGACTGAAACATACTTACATGACATGAAAACACATGAAGCACATAAAAATTATTTTATGCACAAGTTTGAAAACTTTCCTGCTTGTCAACTTCAGCCATGTCCACATAAAGACAAGTTTAGGTTAATGCTAACACCAATTATAGCTAAGACGTTTTATAAAGTAAAAACCTGCCACCATATCACATTTTTATAAGCATGATATTGATCCAGATTGGATCAGTGTGTCTTCCAACCATTAACCAAACCTGTTTGTGCTATTTTAAGACTCGACACTTTCCATCCAAGCCTTCCTGGGCTCCTCTCCAACCTAAGAGAGAAGCGTTCCTTCTCCTTAATTTACCTGAACATGGCGCTCCACCCTTGGCCCACTGGTACACAATCTGTTCAGTATCCGCCCATCCCAGCTGGTACTGCACTCAAACAGGCACCCTGCACATGCCCAACTCAAAGGGTGCTGAGAATACGGGGGTAAAGATAGTATCCCTGCTGGTAAAGTTGTTATATTACTTCAAGGCTGCAGTGTGGAAGTCAGGAGATGAGACACCATCTATAAATAAAACAAATCATGTGAATGACTTGTTCGAGAAGAAAAAGCTGCTTAAAATAGCGTCGGTCAATATGGTCTCTGAATAATTAATGCTAATGTAAAAGATAATACCATCCAATTATAGGGATTTAACTTTTTAACTGGGAAATCAATTGGAGTAAAAAACAAAACAAATACCAAGCACAGAATAAATAGTACAAATTTCTAATAAAATCCATGTGAGCTGTGGAAAATCTATTAGATAAGATATCAACACATTTTTTTTCCAAAAACTGTTGCTGGGATTTGTTCGATTATTTAAACAAGATAGGTTTTAGCTTCTATGTTCTCCGTTAAACTGAGAGTTTACGAAGGATACACAAATTTGTGCTCTATTTTTTCCTCTGTTATTGTGTATATTTGTGCATTGTGATGTGTGTAATATGTAGGAGTGATGTACCAGAAATTATTTCAGCTTAGTGAACATCTTGTGGTAAAGATAGTTTGGGCCATTCAGCCTTCCAAGCAGAAAAACTGTGTTAGCAAAGCAGGAACACTGTTCTGTTTATAAAAGCAACTGTCTCCTGACCACAGTGGGCTCATTTACTGCTCAACAGTGACACACCTTGCATAGTCATTCAGAGCATTTTCACATATTCAAACAAAAACAACTGGTGTGATCCGGTTTTTCTCATGTTGTTTTCTAAGGCTAACTCCACATGTAAAGATTGAGTTGTTTCAAGAAATGTGCATCCACACAAATCCACTGGCAGGACTGTAAGTGGCACTATATTGCTGCCATGCAGAATCCAACATGGAGCAGGAGCATAAGAGACACTCCTAGATCTCTCTGTTTCCTCAACAGTCTGTTGGCCAAAACCAAGTTTAACTTCATGACAACTGTGAGCGGGTAAATTTTTTTCTAACTCATCTGTTTAGATGTTGTTTAATCTGGAAATTTGGCATATTTAGGGGTGTGTCCTTTTGATTGACAGGTATTCAATATCCACAGCAAGAAGGCAGAGTGTAACACAAACACGATTTTTAGCCGGCTAACAGCATGCCTTAGCTTTAGCCCGCCAACCTCAGTTAGCTTATTAGCTACCGTTAGCTCCGAGTTAGCTAGGTTAGTTCTTAGTCACAGGCAGCTCGGAGTTTGATGGGTGTCAATTATCCACCCCCACCTTCACAGTCCCCCTCTCAGCTCCACCTCTTTCCTGCCCATTTTTAGAAATTCAGGGAATGACGACCCGCGTGACGCAGCCAAAGTGGTGAAAGCTAAGCATGCAGCAAAAGGGAAAAAAAAGCAAAACTCTCACTCGCAAGCCAGCCCTTCTGATTTACTAGGAAGCATTGGCACTCAGAGCCGGCTTTCGCACATGGCACGTCACTAGTGGCGCGCCACTGTGGGCTGGTCGCAGACCTTTCACATTAGTGTCAACTCCTAATGCTTGTGCAAATTTTGGACCAACCACCCATGTTGACAACAAAAAACGCATGTTTGCACAGATATATCTGCATTGTCAGGTGTGGAAATAGAGGCAGCATTAGAAGATGAAGATGGCAGAGAACATTTGTAATGACTAACTTTTAGGTAGAACTTCGGTTTCTAGCTCTGTGCTTCTGCAGGACAAATACAGATCTGTAATCTGCCATTGTTGTAGCTGCAGGAAGGACGGGTATGGGTTGTAAATGTGGAAATGAAACCATGGCATTTCATGTGTTTCCTGTCATCTACATCTTTTCACTGTAGTTATTTGGTAGTGATGTGCCATGCTCATAAGAGCGGCTCTGAGAGCCGCTGCTTTGTAGTGAATCAGAAGAGCCAGCTCGCATCGAGTGAGAGCCGGCTCCAAGTTTTTTTTTTTAACTTTTGTTGCATGCTTAGTTCTCAGTGCTCAGCCCCAGCTCTGCCCACAGCACTGCTCTGTTTGGATTGGCCCACATTGACAGACAGCCAATCACATGTGATGATATAGGATCATACTATTATGTGAAAACAGAGGGGGGGTAGACGGCGCTACACTGTGAGTGAGACATCAGACAGCCATGAGGAGAGTACGTGAGTGTGTTGTGTCATCAAACCCTACTCACATAGAGGAGAAACCGGATAGGTGCATCCAAGATGAGGCATCTTATTTTTCTGAATGCCAACCTGCACTGAGGACATTAATGCTGCTTTCTTGTGTTTGGTTCTTGTTCTGGTTTGTGGATTTGTTTGCTGTTTTTTGTTCATTTGTGCAATATAAGATTTTTGTTGAAATAGTAAACAAAAGTAATGGGTTTTGTATCAGAATAAATAAAAGGAGGAAATTATAAGGCTTCTCGTAAAAATGCTGAACACAAAAGGGTTTTCAAAACACAAACTATAAATTTTTGAGAAGTTAAGGTAAACTATGGGGCTGCATAAGATGCTAAATTAAGAGCCATTCGGGAACCAAAAGAGATCTTCTTCTTTGGGAGCCGACCCAAAAGAGCCAAACATACTATCACTATTATCAGTATCTATACTATTCAGTATCCATAAATTCACTTTTTTCAGTCCAACAGAAAAAAAACAACTCATGAAACAACTATTGGATCACATTCAACAAGCAACAAATCAAGATTTGTGCCGAATAGCACAAAAATTTATCAAAAAATTGATTATTTGTGTGCTGTAAGACCTCGCCAAACATAAGGCTGTGTTTTAAGCATATGACTTACACAGGCCAGTGTACTGTACCTTCAGTTAGCAAAGTGGTGGTCAAACAAACTAAAATGGAATATTTTCACAGTTTAGATGCAAGTTTTCACACTACATACTTTAACAAAAATTAGCTATATGATGGCATAGATCTTTATATGATGTTGAACAAAGATTTTTTTGAAGCAAAACCCATCAGTTCAGTTCCCTGATATCTGGATTCATCTGGTGCTTCAGACCAGCTTCTACATGGCCATGCAAATGAAAAACATGGGAAATCTTGGAAGTCTAAAACTTCTTGGTTTGTGAATGGGTGAAGCAGTTTGGATTTACACTCTACACTTTACACATTTTGGTGTTTTTATAGTGTTGCTGCTTGTTGTTTGATAGAGCTGGAATAAAAAACAATTTGATTAACCAATTGATTCAAATTTAATTAATCCAATATCGATTTATAAAACTCAGAAATCAATTTTGTGTTTTCTTTTCTGGTGACGCTAGTGATCTTACTCTCATGTGACTTACAGATGCTCTACAAGATCTTAGCATATATACACGACAGAAATGTTTGCTGTCGCGTCCATTTAAAATCAGCTTCTCTCTCCGAGAAAATGCTAAATTAGAATTTTTTGGACCACTGGATAAAATTCTCCTGTAAACTATGGAGCATATTATTACCTCTCACATTAGCAGCTAACACTGAGACCGTGGGCTCCACCATGTTCAACAAACAACAAATATTTTGAAAATAACAGGAAGTGACATCACCACGCACGAACATACTCCAAAATAAATCCAATAATGTACTGGTAAATGTAGACAACCATCTTTTGAATATCCCATTTTAAAAGTGCATGTGCACCAGTGAGTAGGGCCGGGCGATTAATCAAATTGTAATCACCATTCTGATCTGGGTTTTCAACAATCACAAAAATGAAATGGTCCAATTATTAGCTCCTTCGCAGTTTACTGTTGTGCTGTTTTCAGTTGCAAATCGAGCGCCACTGGCATTGCAGCGCTCTTCTGCAGACTCCTCCCACAGTCCGAGGTTTAATTGGTTTAATTTAACTCCAGATGCAAACATCTCTCAAGTTATGGGCTGGACACACGGGAGGCGACGTCCCTCCTTCTCTGTTAATTTTCTATGCGCAATGAGGCGAAAACCGCTGCCCTCCTCCAGCCAAGCGACACTCGTGCATGTGAAATGTTGCGGTCTTTCACGTAGACGTGCACCTGGTGACTCACGCAACTCAAGGAAATAGAAAAATGGTCAATTTTTGTGAGTCGTGACTACAGAGACACAGAGAGATAACAAACATTATAAACAAACATATATATTTTTTTTCTCGCCAAAGACCAGCGCTCAGTTAACACAGTGAACAACCCGGGATTTAAGAAACTCAAAACTTTGGACAAATGGCATCACTGCCATCTCATCACTATTTTACCTGCGTGTCTCTCCCTGTCCTGCATGATGAGGGTCGTGAGGGTGTTGTGAAGGACGTGGCTACAGTCCAATGTTTTGCCACCGCTACGGACCTGTGGTCAAGCCGCACCAAAGAGCCGAATATGACGCAGATTTCAACGTGAAAACAAAATGTCTCCAGTCTCATTTATTCCAGATCACACCTGGCAGAACATCTGCTGCTGCTGCTCTGAGACAAACAAAAGCTGCTGAGACCTGGTGGAAAGATATAGTCTGGATTACCACAGACAACGCTCCAAATGCCCCCTTAAAATGGTCTTATATAAAAATCTAATAAAAAAATCTAATCAAAATTAATCCAAATCGTATCGATTTGATCCGGGAAATAAGTGGTGGTGCCCAGGCCAAGTGTTGTTTATTTTTTTAACAAAAAGCACCAAACGAATTTCATTCCATCATGGCCTCAAGGTAAAATGAGCTCAGCTGATGTGTTCTTGGGTTCTTGCATACATACTGCAGTCTTGAGGAGTAAAACAAGAAAGCAGCTTTGGCTGCTTTAATTTGTCCGAGATCTTCAAAAGATACTTTTCTTAATGACCTTTTGTAAAATCCTTGGTTTGCTCTCCTTTTTTGATGATTTCGTGAGGTAACTTCAGTAAGTTTCATGATTTTAACAAATCAAACAGCCAAGGTCAACACGGATGTGAGGCAACTCTCACACTGCAGGTCTTAATGCTCAAATCTAATTTTTTCCAAAATCCGATTTCTTTTGCTTGGTCGTTGACTTTATCATCAAAATGACCTTCATCACACTTCAGTGTGAACAAAATGTGGGAGTGAAGTGACATGCAAGTGAAGGGGAAAGCATAATGCCATGTAGTGTTTAAGGAAGTAAATATGGCTGCTTCACGTGCTTCAAGTACTTGCACAGTCGGGATCAACAATATTATGCAAAACTGATGAATGAAATGATTCAATATTGCCTCGTTCGTCCACCAGCGCAGAATTTTTTGCTTCACTTCTCAGACGTCAGAGTCAGATAAAATGCAGCATGACCATTCGACCATTGAGGTCGCTTTAACGCAGATCAGATATGTATCCGATTTAGTCATATCTTGCAAAGAATAAATAATTGGAATTGAGGTGCAGTTTAAACAGAGCCAAAGACATTTTCTTGTGATCAAGAACATGTTCCCCACACAGGTCGACAACAAACTTAGTTGATAATCTTTTCATGTTATCCACAACCAAAAAGATTGGTGTGATTTTAAGCTGAATTAACAATCTGCTTTGCAGAAAATTCTATTGGGACACATTTGATGCAAAATGTAAACTTCTTGTTCTCAGTTTTTAAAACAAATAAAGCTACTGGTTATTCTGTCAGTCTACCATTTCACAAATGATCAGATTTTAAATGTCATGTCTCAATTGGTATTTACTGGAATTAAAAAATATATTTATGAATTGTTTTGATGTCAAATGTGGCAAAAATAGTAAAATTGTGGAGTAATAATAACATTTTTATTCGTACTAGAACATTTGGTGGACACTAATGTTAATGATGCTAATGGAGATGTTTGGCATGGCCCTGCAGGATGGATCAAATCAACATGGTACAAACACTGAGCAGACACAGGCCACCAACATGATCTTATATTTACATTTAAAAAAAGCACTACTTTTTATGTTGCTCAGATATTACCCTGTGGTGTCCAGAAAACACATGGACCACAATTGTCATAACAGACATGTCTCCCGGATGTTACGTCACACTGTGCCGACTCCCCTTTGACGTTGTACACATCTATATGCCACATTCACCCCCACTTTTGCCTACCTGAACAAACGTAATTCAAAACATTTCAGGGCCTGAATGAAACCAAAGGACTAGATAAACCAGGTACTTCTGATTACCTGCATAGCCTTGTTGAGTATGTCCCACATGACAGGTTACACACTAACTGCCCAACACATGAAACACTCAAAAGTCAGCAACTTAGTCACTGAGATAAAAATGCGTCTGGTAGATCCGTGCAGGGGGTTGTCCCGGCTGAAGAGGTCTGGCCGGCAGGTCAAGTTCTGGTGGACGGCCAGCTGGAATCTCCATGGTTAAGTGCAGCTGGCCATTCAGAGAAGAATGGTGACGCCACCCGCCTGAGACGGCTGGGATGCCAACATGAACCATTATCCAGGCAGAAGGTGGCTGGTCCTAGTTGCTCTGTGATCTGCTGTCGTGCAGACCAGAAAGACAGTAGTCTGTGGGACCAATTGTGTCAACCCAGTCCGACACGGCGAGAGCAGGGCGATTCGCTCGATGCGTTATATCAAACATCTGCTTCATGTGGCAATGCTGAGTCGTCGCTCTGTCGCCCACAGAAGGCTCCACTGCTCATCATCCCCCCTCGGTGGGCGTAGACGATCCAGAGGAAGCTGCAGTTCATGTCCCAGCATCAAGAGAGCTTTGTAGCAGCCCAGTCATTGTGTGAGGCATTGCCCTATAGTAAAGAAGGGTGTTCTGCGGGGCTGACGCAAACTGGAGACCACCTACCAGGTGTGTTCTGTTCTTGAGGGTCTGGTTAAATCACTCCACACCGCCATTGGTCTGTGGGTGATACAAGGTGGTTCTGATATGTTTGATGCCCCTTTTCTGAGTGAAGACAGCAAAGTCTGCTGAGACAAACTGAGGCCCATTGTCAGTGGTGATGATGTCTTGCACACCCCAACGGGCAAAGAGGGAGGAGAGGAAATCGGTGACCAGCCTGGTGGTGCCGTCATTCCACTAGGAGTGGAGATCATGCCATGGAGTTCACAGCTGATGTTGATTTGAATGTGAATCCAATGCCCTGGTGGCCAAAGGCAGGGGCTGCAATGCCCGGCCACCAGACCAGAACCCTGCACCGTTGTTTGACCTTGACAACACTCCAGAAGATAATGCGCTGGACCATAACGCTCTGAGGAGCGGCAAAATGTCTGGCTAGTAGCACGATAAAGTTCGCGTACGTCCTTGCAGACCCGAGTGTGCGGAAGAGGCGTTGCCCCTCAACACCCAGGCTGTGGATGAGCATCGGCATAAGCGACTTTTATGTAGCATCGGCTAGACCGATCGTCTCCACAAACGTTTGAAAAGACTCGCATTAGCAGGACCAAGGGATTGGAGGCTCATCAGGCAAGGCGAGGAATGAAGCCAAAGGTGAGAATGGATGCCCTTTCTTCGTCACCAATGTTATGTCCAGACAATACACAGACAGACACGACTCTATGCTTACCTAGCTTTTACTGCCCAAAACCATTCTCTGCACAACAGACACATCTCCCGGAAGTGAAGTCATACTGTGGCGACCCCACTTTGGCATCGTGCACAGCTGTATACCACATGTGTTGACACAAACATGTAAATAGTTAAAAAAATTTTAATACACATACATTTTAATGGGCATGGATTTCTGTGGTAGACGTGCTAAAGAAGTAAAAGTTGTGGGGGAATGTGCTTCATGTTGCTTTTGATGTGCTAAATTTCTCTTTATGCTGCAGAAGTCTAACATATCCCAATGCTGTTACAGATCATGCCCAGCTGGCTCATGCATGCTGCTTCAACAGTCTTCATACATATTTTCATACCGTTGTTGCCATCACCCTCAGACTGTGCCACTTAATATGAAGTTTGTGTAACAATTCTGCAAAATGTAATTAACAAATGTTTGCACCATATCCTCTACCCCTTTTCCTTCTTTTTTAACCCTTATTTTGTCACAATCTATCTATATCGTACATTTTACCTCCTCTGCATCGATTTCTTGCATCTTTTTACACCCTATCATGTATCCTCTCCTTTCCTTCTCCACTCCCTTCACTTTTTTTTTAATTCTCACTGCTACCTGGACTGCATGCCACAAAGGAGGAAAAAGTGGTTAGCATCTTTTTTTTGTTCTCTGTGTGCTGTGAATGTGATGTTTGTGCCACCTGATGGTTACCAAAAAAAAAAAACAAGCTGGCTGCTTTCAGATCTGTAGCTGAGACCTCTCTTGTGAGTTAAATGTTTATTTATATCCTGGAATGTTAAAATATTAAAGTTTGTTTTCTTCCATACGGACTGGTGTAAAATGTACCACTAAAAAGAAAAAAGGGTCGCAATGATATCAGATGGAAGAGAGCAAGCTCGGATTGGAACAGAGCCAGTTTTTGCACAAATCCACTTATGGATTACTGACTTAACTGAGCAGAGGGAGTTCCTGATAGTTCAAACATTTTGTCATTTCTCTGATCATTTACTCTGCTTTTCGGGTTTAGAGGCGCCTGGAGCTATTGTGATTTACAGCAGTTTTTTTTTTTGTTTGTTTGTTTTTCATGACTAACTCTGTATCCATTGTCTGTCTTATCCACCTGCGAAGTGTCTCATAGAAAAGGAGAGGGTAAGACCTGCTGGGTGATGGAATTTTCTGCATGGGTCACAACAGTTGTCCTCTCCCTCCTCCCCTGGGTCTGTGCTCATTCACAGTATCAGAACATGACTTCAGAGTCAGTGTCAGCTTCTTCCCAGTGGATCATTGTGGATCTCTAATTCTGGGAATGAATGCAGACCCTGAAAGTGAACTGGCAGGCAGAATGAGCATGAGTCTAAGCGTAGGCTGTCTGCAGGGGTGTCTAACCCTTTTGACCCATCCTGACCCCTCTTCCTATGGCTGTAGGCATGGCTCTGCTGGGAGGGGGGCAGCAGAAATTTCAACAAACCAAACTGGGAGATTGGCTTTACAACTGGCATGCACTTAAGACAACAGTTTACCCTAAAGACTTACCTGGATGCATAACAATTACACACTCACACCTGTGCATGCTTTTCAAGCCTGTGTGTCAGAGGCCAGATCAGCCTTGCCACTGGGAGACGGGAGATGTCCAGATATTTATGTTCCACTTTGTTCACTTTCCCTTAATGCTTGGTCAATGCAAAATGTTGCTACAGTGTTGTTCCTGTTGAGCTTGTTGAAGTTAAAAAACAATCTAGAGAAAGGAGTTTGTGTCTCTACCCTTTACGGTAGAAAACTTCTATATTTAAATTAAAGTTCTAGTGTGTAACAGTGATTTATTGGCAGAAATGTAATATCTGAATTATAAGTTTTCATTTATGTTAATTGTGTTAAAATAAGAATGATGTTTTTAGAGTGATCCAGATATCAACCTCTTCTTCTTTCCACCTTGCTGCCAAAGTTCCCACAGTAAAGAAAAACTCTGACTCTAGAACTGACCTTCATGTGGTTTCTGTAGTTCTACAGAAAACCAAAACCAAAAGCCTAATTTGGGGCTTTGGTTGGTTGCAGACTGTAATTGTTGTCTGTTAGTGGTCATGGCTAATTCTAATGGGTTATTTCAATGTGGATTTGTGATACCTGACCAAGCTTTTGGTCATATTTCTTCTATATAAGAAAGTGTTTTAAAAGAAAGTTATTAGTCACATAAGTTAAATGCAACACTACATCACTTTATCTTCGCACAAGGTACTTAAATTTAACTTCTTTAACTCCTCGAGGAAAATATGACTGATGTTATCAATAAATTAACAACAGACCTGATAAAAATTCTAAAATACATACATTCTAATACATACATATATATATATAGATATATGTGTGTGTGTGTGCCAATAATAGTATATAATATGTATATATATATTTTTAATCAGATTAATATAAATATAAACATTTTTTTTGTTTTTTCATGTTTATGTATATTTTAAAGTGCAGGTGTGTGTACTAAATACAAGTTGGATCAATCCTTCCTGACGCTGAATCATGCCAGGAGATTGAAGTGTATGTTTTTGTTTTTTTTTAAGTTCCCCTGCTTTGTGTTTTTGTTTAATGTCAGCTCCAAATGGCTTCCAGAAACTAAACTAAGTGCTGACACTCTGTCTCCTTTTGTAGAAGAGCACTGCCTCCCAGTGGGCAAAAGGCAGGCACTAGGACCTGACAGACACACACCTACGCATCATCTTGCATTATTGGAAATGGAATTTTAACTTGATCAAAACCTTCATATGATCTGAACTGTTAGACATGCTCCATCCAGAATAGAAAAGGTTAATTTGATCTTTCCAACCAATTAATTGAGACTGTTATGTGCACTTGTTTTTACTTGGTACTTTGGAAGGTTGGACTTAGTTAAAAGTTAACCACAGACCTATAAAGATGCGTCCACATGAATTTTTTCCAGCCTAGAGCATCGAGCTGACGCTACACTTTTTATCAAAAGAGGCTGCACCGCATAATGTCAGCCATGTTGCCCACTCCTCTCTTCTCATGCTCATCTGTATTTGTAGCAGGCCGTATAGCCCTCTTTTTGTTAATCTCTTCTATCCATCCTTTATCCATGTAACTCTCCTGAGCAGCTGGCCTTTTTCCTCACATCTAACACATCTACCGCCATGTCAGTACACACATTTATTTGAATGTGAAAAGGTTTTTGAGGCTTTTAAAAGGGACAAGATTGTATTGATTTTTAAAACCGAAAGCTTAGGCCTTTAAATAGCCCGGTAGCTCTATCGATAATACTTCTTTAAATGGATCTGCCAACAGTAACATTTTAAAGATGAGTCTTTAATGTCTAAAAGACTTTGTTTCAGCTCCTATTCTTATCATCCTGACCAAAATTTCAAAAGTCAAAGTGCAGTCGATATTTTTTCTTCCAGAATGTGTAATCCCTTGGGATTGTATTTACTAGCTTTTTATTTGTTCCACGTTTTTCTACGGTCTCTCTAAAAGGTGAAGAATTTTTAGTAAATATTAAAGTATTTACTTGTAGTAGTCATTTCTCATGTGAAATTTGTTCAGGTGGAGATGTTAATGGATAAAATAAGTGATGGGTGAAACAGTCAAGCAACAGGTAAACAAAGAAGAGGAGCTCAAACCTGACTGGCTGAGAGCAAACACCAAGAGAAAAGCAAGTAGAAGGAAAAGTAAATGAATGAAAAAAATGATTTACTCACAGAGACAGATTTCTATAGGTAAACATAAATTACATTTATTGCAGATTATACAGAGAAATACTAAACAAATTAATCTGAAAATAAATGCAAAAAGGTTTGTAATCATTTTTTTTTCCGTTTTTCTTACAACATCATTCCTTCATTTATGTATTTGTCTTTATGTTTACACATTTATGAGTTTGTAAGCATTTTGCTCATTCATTTATTTATTTATTTATTTGTATGATCTGCATTTACTAATTAATTTTCTTTTTCTTCTACGTATCTTTTATGCTGCAGTTCTATTATTTCATATTGAAAATGACAGGTTTGGATGAAAATTTGGATTATAAGTCTAAAAAGATTATAAATATTTACAATGTAAATATTTGATTTAATTTAAAAAATGTCAGATTATTTATTTATTTATTTTTTTGTGTGTGATTTGTTCAAAGTCATTCAGGTTCTGACAGTTCTGTTATGCTTGACTTGTGTCAATTTAAAACTTATTTCTTCTTACTGCCCCTACTCATTTCTCTATCATCTGCTGTGCACACAATGCTCCAAGGAGAAAATTCCTATTCAAATATTGTTAAAGTGGGCAAAATTGCTATTATCTGCAAGGCACGATGTAACCAAATGATGAAGTGATGTGCAGAATTATGACATCCCAGATGAGACCTACTGGAATGTTACTAACGGTGTCACAGCTTTGATGCAGGGCGCTGTGACGGGTGTTGCACACGACCCATCGATCAGAAAAGAAAAACTGCTGCAGATTTACGGGCTCACCAGATGTTCCTTTCTCACCCCTGAATATGTTTTCTGCTTGCGGAGCTGATCTACTGCCTTATTAGGGGAAATGGAGCATTATGTCCTCCGCTGTCGTCTTTCTTCCCACCATTCAGGATTTACCATTTCCCATAAACGATGGCAGTTTACACCCAGCGCTGCCTCATAAGTCACTATAGAGGTGTGTGCATGTGTGTGTTGTGGGTAGAACCACAACAAACACAAAGAGCTGACTGCCCCCTCCCCACTAATCTGTCACTTTCAACTCGCATCCATTTTACCTCTTTAAGGAAAAGCTGATGCTCACACAATTGGAGTATAAATGAATGCTGTTTTTGCCGAGAGCTGCCGGCGAGCTCAGAGCTGCAACAGCAACGCTCGCCTTCAGTGTGCTGCCAGCAGATGGACAGAGAAAGTCTTGGGGTTGGAGCACAGACGCTTGAGTGACAGGTGTGGTGTCTTCATTTGTCAAACCAGCCAGGTGTGTCAGCAAAGGCAGAGGGTGAAAAGAGGAAAGGAGGGAACAGGAAAGGAAAGAAAACAGCATAGCCAAAGAAGAGGAAAAAGTGATGAAGGCAAAATGATGAAGAGGAAGCAATGCAGAATGAAGTCAAGGAAATTAAATATTATATATATATATATATATATATATATATTTAATTTCCTTGTCTTCATTC